>PVIJ01014168.1:0-41989 GCA_004024925.1 Scalopus aquaticus | reverse complement strand
TTCCTCCATTTTCTTTCTTTTTAGTTAGGAGGGCTTTAGCTATGCGAGGTTTTTTGTGGTTCCATATGAATTTCATCAGTAGTCGATCTATTTCTTTGAAGAATGTCATTGAGATTTTTATTGGAATAGCATTGAATCTGTAAATTGCTTTTGGTAGGATTGCCATTTTGATAATGTTAATCCTTCCAATCCATGAGCACCCCAGCTTGTATGCATAAATAAATAAATCTTAAAAAAAAGAAAATTCAAAACACTAATTGGAATAAATTCTGTCAACACAGAAAAAATTACCATTAATGTTACAGGGCAGGGAGAGGGGCAGCCCAGAACCCCCAAACCTGCCCTGTTCTAAATGAGTTCTGCCATCCACCACATCAGTACAAAACATATAGGACCTTTTGTGGAAAAAAAGACAGAGAAGACAAAGAATATATTTTCTAAGTCAAGCACCCAACGTTATCCAACTCCTCGTGGGTATAAGTCCACCCAAACGGAATTGGCCCAAAGCAAGTCTCGAAAGCCTGCCACAAGTCTAGAACAGCTTTTGTCAGGGACCCACACATAAGGGTCAGAAATAGCCAGACAATTCTGGGGGGAACCAAAATACCTTTCGGCAGGGACCCATCCAAAAAGGTCAGAAACACACAATTCTGAGAGGAACAGAACAAAATCAAAACCAAAATCAACACAGCCATCGTTAACTTCTCCACGCGTCTCTCACCCATATCTATTTCAATCAGTCCAGGCCAGTGCAGCTTCTTTACAAGTCTCTCCGTTCCTTGGGCCTCTTCTGGCCGCCATCCTTCTTCCATCTCCTCCTGTCTTCTATCTGTGTGTTCCGTCTCCTGTGTGTGTGTCTTCTCCAGCTTCTTATATCCTGCTCAGTTCCACCCTACCTTGGGTGGGACAGGGAACCTGGGACACATCCTTTTACCTGGGGGCCACCCTGTTACATTAATATTTTGGTTTCTTTTTCATATAAACATAAAATACACAAATATGTGATTGTGTTTCATTCATTCATAGATGATAAACAGATAGATAGATGGAAATACTGAAAAGTGAAAATCCTGCCTTGTAAATTAGACCATTTTTACAATCTATTAAAAACAGCTTACTCTAGGACCTCCCTGGTGGCGCAAGGGTTAAGTCTTAGCCTATGAAGCTATCAACAGCCACTGCAGCACAAGTTCGAACCCTGGCCAGGGAGCTTCCCACATGATGCAGCAGACATCTCCTGTCTCGCCCCCTGCTCCCCTCAGCAGTGTATTTCAGTCAATCTGCCTGTTCTGCTCCCGACTCTGTCTCTGGTGAATCCTCCTACACACACCCCCACCACCACACACACACCTCTGGCCTACACCCCAGCTCTTGTATGCATAAATAAATAAACAATCTTTTTTAAAAAGTTCTATATTTTAAAAAAAACTATAAATATAAAATCTACTCCTCCAACTCTTAATTATAAAAGGCTATTTTAAAGACAATGTAGAATTTCATTACATGGTGACCTAATGCATTGGATCAATAATCTGCTGTTGGATATTTAGGGTTTTTTTGTTTTGTTATTTATTCAAGAATATTTATGGAATATTTGCTCATTGTTCAATATCTGCCTCTTTTCAGATTGAGAACACAAAAGCTTTGCAGGGCTCACATCTCAGAAACAGAGATGTAAAAACCAGACAAGAAAAACAATGCACACAAATATGGCAGTTAGTGTCTAAATCCTACAATAAAACTATAATAGTCATAACAAGTCAAGATAAGACAGAGTGATAGGGGCATAATAGATGTTCTCTCTAACAAGATGACCTTCAAACAGGGATCTGAATGAGGGTGTGGTGTTGGCCATGTGGAAATACGGATAAGGATTCCAGTCTCGGTAACAGGCAAGACAAGAGGGCTGCTATTTCATTTTTAGTGAGATAAAAGGAAGAAAAGAGTAAAAAACAAACAAGAACAAAAAAAAACCCTGCCTATCTGGACCTTTACACATAGATCTTTGGAAAATAATCCCAGGACTTTATTTGTGAGGTGAAAGACATGCACAAATTTTGTTTTGTTTTTTGATCCAAATTCTCTCAATACTTTGTGACATATTTCAATAGTTTTATTGAAATTGTTCTTAAAAGAGTAAAGAAAGCTGTATCCCATTACTTAGGAAGGTATCAAGAATTCCTGAGAATTAGTGCATCCTCAAGAATCTTCAATGTATATGCCTGGGTTTTGCATATACAACCAGCACCGTCATTTGACATTATTCAACGGCTGCCAGTGATTGATGTCAGCTGGCTGGGATTTGTGTATGACTAATGTTGTGTCCCATTTCCTTTTTTATTTGTTTCTTTCTTTGAAGTAACTTCAGTTTATAATACTGGATTTAAGGGACTAGGCTCACACCTCTTCAGAAGTAGTTACTCAGCCACACCTCACACCCACTACCTGCAGTCCCTTTTTATATGAAATTTACACCAGAGGCAGTAAGGACCACGACTGTGCAGTGTCTTTGTCTCTTTAGCAGCTGGCATAAATGCTTACACTATGCAGTAGGTACTCTGTACACACCTTGGATGCATGAGTAAACTAAAACATCACCACTGATATTATAATTTACATAATGGCTAGTTGATAGCCAAAGCATAGTAATGAATTTTAAATGTTCAATGTGATGTCAAAATGTGTCAACCAGGAATCTCTCTTTTGTGATTTCTAGAGGCTCAGTGGTCATTCAAAGACGGTATAGACTATTAGAAGTTTCGTAAGAATTATTTTTATCCTGAAACTGGAAGGTATTATCCTAAGTGAAGTGAGCCAGAAGGAGAAAGATAAATACTAGAAGCTTTCACTTATGTGTGGAATACAGAGACACCAAACAAAGGATCAGACAAAGACAAACTTTAAAATCGACCCTTGAAAGCTGACCAAAGACCTGAGGAGTCGGGGGAGAGGAGGGTAGAGGGGAAGACAGGAGGGGAGAAAAAGGGCAGGGCGAGAAGAGCACAGTGAACTATGGTGGGACCTGTGGGTGCTTGGGCGGTAGGAAAACTACGGTGACCACACCAGAGGGGAGAAATCCAATACTGTGAAAAGACAAACTAAAAAAACACAAAGGAGAAGGAATATAGGGGAACCAAATAAGGGATCAGGGGAAAACAGTAACAATAACAAAAATTTTAAAAACCAAAATTAGCAGGCAACCATAAATCAGAGACATTCTGCAGGAGAGGGGGAGGAATCAAAACAGGCGGGAAGAGCACAAAGGACTGTGGTGATGGCGCTCGGGTGAACTGGTGGTGGGAATTTTACAGGGACTATATATAAAAATAGATATTTGATGATTAAAAAGAAAAAATAGAAAAAATAGATACAAATAAATAAATGATGCATAGTTGCATGATATGCCAGGTCTCCCTGTGATTTCAGAAGAACAGTTTTGTTGTTTGTCTTGCATTAAGAATGAGGGATGAAAGAGCAAAGTTAAATGTACTGCCTCACTTAAACAGCAATCACACGAGCAGAGCAAAGGGTTGGTCTCAAGGCCCAGCCTGGTCTAACTGCCTCTGACACTCCTCACCCTTCAGTCACTGACTTACTAAGACATGCCCTGCGCTGTCCAGTTTCAGGACCTGGGTATTTGGCTATTTTCTATATTCGGGCTCTGAACAACCAGCTTCTGGCTTTTCAACACAACTGGTCTCTGGTGCTTTTTGTCTAAGTCCCCTTATCAGAGCCACATTCCCTGACCATCCTGCATTAAAGGTTACCCCTCACCAACACACAGCTATTTCCCCTTCTCAGCACCCACTTCATGGCCTTCATGATTCTTATAACTGCATGTGATGATTTTGTTGATCAGTCTCTCATTTACCTGTGGTCAGACTCTCCCCTTGGAGTGTGGGCTTCAGCCACCGTGTCTTACCTGCTCATTTCAGTGCCCAACACAGTACCTGTCTCATAACAACGACTCAGCAAATATGCAAATAAAAACACAACTAAAGGAGTCAGAGAATGGATGAGGAGGCCGATGACAGATATCACACAACAGTTTCCAAACATGACCTACAGCCATTCCATAGAAAGGGACATACCCTCAAGGATGGCTTAAACCCTCATTTAGTTTCCACAAATTTTAGCACACTCTTTACTAAAGTAAATGATAGGTCATATGTGACAATAACCTTTTCATCTTGTGTACAAAGCATAACAACACAAAGCATACACAACACTACTTTCTTCTTTTCAAAACAACATAATTCTCATTCCAACCAGGGCAGTTATGCACCAAGCCCTGCTGACAATGTGTTTACAATTTATTTATCCACCTTTTCTCTGATGTGCTGTCATCACTTCTTAACTACACAGTCTTAAATATCATATCTAAGAGGCTAATTCCATTGAGAAGTAGGAGTTCCCCCTTTCTTTGGCAGTTATGCCAAATCTCTGGTGTGTTGGCTAACTACTGGTACTGTAATTAATCCTAAGGACAGTAGTGATCATTGTAATTTTATTCAATATATTGTTGTCACTTGAAATTATATCATTTATTTTGTCTCTCCAGTAACATGTCAGCTACATTAGAATAAAAATCTTGTCGTAATTGTTCTCCTAGCACTCTACACACCTACCTTACGAGAGGCTCCTGAACAGTTCTGCCTTGCTACCCGCCTCACAATTGCTCCTAGGGGTCAGAGTAGCCTGATCCGCTGCAGTCCAGGAGTGCAGGTCCTCACCAGGAGAAGGACAATGTTCCAGGAAAGAGACAAGGCCCAGGGGCTGACCATGGATGTACTTGCTGCAAGGGAGGCGTGGTCAGGGGCGGGAGTACATGGGAGATCTGGGTACATGGGTAGATCACTGGCAGGAGGGACACACCTAAGGGGAACAGTAATTAGGGAAAAATGACCCACAATGTAAGAAAATTTTTTAAAATATAGTAATTTTTCTCCTTATATCCCTCACCAAAGGGCTTCCCCAGTACATAAAACAGTACTAGACTCAAACCTAGTACTTAATAAGTTTTTGAATGAATGAACAAATGAACTGTGTCTCAGTGTTGTTTATGGCCTCATGTGATTATGTCTTTCTCTTCATGTCTGTTTCATCTGTTTTAGCCATGCTCTGGTTATTGAATGGAAACACAGGCAGAATGTAGAAACGTAGCTTCAGTAGTGTTCTCTATTTCTAAGGTAAATTCAAATTACATGATGTTAATTTTGTGGACCCCCTTCCTCACAGGCAAACTCAGTGCAGCATATTCCACTGTCGATACATTTTGCTTATCTGTTCATCTATCAATGGACATTTTGCTTGCTTCCAATTTATAGCTTTCAATTCTGTTGGATAAATGCACAGAAGCGGAATTTCTAAACCATTTAAGAACTCTGTTTTTGATTTCTGCTATACTGTTTTCCACAGTGCCTATCCCCTTTCTCATTCCCATCAACAGTGTTCAAGGGTTCCAGTTTTCTACAAGGTGACATCAATTTTTAAACTCTCTGAATGCCACTACATCTTGGACTCTGTTTCCTTTTAAGATTCCTTATTAATTATAAAGATTCTATTTACACATTCTTATTTACTTTTGACAATTTTTGAAACATATTCACCAAGTGCCTACTTTTGATCTTGGTGCTTTTTTAATGAATAAGTGCTAGCGCCTAACCTCTAGGATCTCTTTGAGCAGTGTGAGATGCATAAAGATACTTATAAATTACAATGTTATATGAAATTGTCATAATATATATGTGCCCAAAAAACCCACTATAACAACATGTACAATGTGATCAACTTTGCTGAGATAATGTCACTAAAGTTTCAAAGAAAAGACAATATTGTATATGGATCTAGGCTGCTGAAAGGAGTTCCACATTGACAAGACAGTTTAAGGAAAATAACCTATTCTATAACAAGGCAGATAGGTTGGAGAGACTAGGACCAGGTCAGTCCCAAAAAGCATTAAGTATCGCATAAAATTTTTGTTTGTATCCACAATGCATGTCATTGAAATTTCATTCATGAAAGTATAAAATGGATTGGAGACACAGTCCATCCATCAAGTTTAGCTGCCTATAATAAAAAAAAATCCAACCCAGACCCAGGCATAAAAAGTTTATTATTATTGTCATACTACTGTCATTTAGTCACTCATCTGGGATTGTGACAGAGGCAGAAGGTAGACATCCCACGGTCAATCTAATATGGAGTGTTTAAAAAACCTAATGAACCATGATTCGATTAATTTGGTCATGTCATAGAACCATTGTTACCCTTAATTAAGGGCCTCTCTGTATGGGGCACCATGATAGACACTACTGAAAGAGAGTCCCCATCATCCTTGCATGATTATTATCAAAGTCACAAAAAACTGATGCAGACAGATCCCAAGGGCAGCCAAATGCAAAGTTCTGCCAAATTACAGGCACATATAAAGGTATACGCCATGCTCAGTGAAACAAGCCAGAAGGAAAAAGAAAAATATCGAATCGTTTCATTCACAGGAGGAATATAGGGGATCCAAATAAGGGATCAGGAAAAACAACAACAACAACAATAATAATAACAAAACCAGCAGGCAACCATAAGTCAGAGACATTCTGGGAGGGAGAGGGAGGAAAAGGGATCAAAACAGGGGAGAGGAGCACACAAGGGACTATGGAGATGGTTCATGGATGAACTGGTGGTGGGAATCTTATGGGGAATACCCAATGATGTAAAAGATGTAAATAAAAACATATATATAGATATAAAGTTATTTGCCTTACATACATACATCTCATATTTACATATGAGGATATATATTTTTCAAAAAATATTACTGAGAATACATACACCCCTATTAAAAATATTTAATCTGGAGAAAGAATATGTACCGTAGAATAGAGGATATGTAGGTCTCATTGGCATATAGGTATATTTGTAGAGTGGATCAGTGGACCTTTGGTGGGAAGTAGTAACTACTCGCATTTATTGGGGTAGTTCACTCAAGGATGTTTTGGGAAAGTTCAATTTTTAAAGATAATCATATCTTTCCTACACTTTGCACATAAAGAGCCAACCATTAAGGCAGTAAATCATAGGTCACAGTTAACATAACCTAGATAGCAGAAAAAGGCATTTTTCACATGTAAGAGGTGAGAAATTCACCAGAAAAGTACTGTTATCAGGCATCTGATCATTTTTACCCCCATAGAAAGAAAGTATGATACACAAATCTTTCCATAATATTTGGGTGCACCTGAGCTAACCTTATTTTTTCTGTCCCCAGAGTCAACACTTGTGTAATTATTTGATATGTATAATTTTTTTTATCAAAAGCACTGGTGCACATCAGTGAGAACTTTCAACCACCTTGAAAATGACTTTTAGAATATTTCATTAGCAGACTGCCTTTCAGAGCCTGAGTTGACATTCATGTTTCTTCATACCAGTCTTTCATCCATAAAACCCTTTGTTCTGCTGAACAGTCTCCAGACAATGTGGGCAATCAAAAAAAAAGGAAGAAGAAGAAAGCAAGCATCCATTTCAGCATTTGATCAGTCTTATTCAAATCTCATCTGTTAATAATCTTTTGAGATCTTTCTAAGAATTTTATTTTCTTTCTTTTAAGACCATATTATTTCCTTTAAAAAAATCCCTAAATTCAATGACATGGAATCATGATATTTCATAGGAAATAGGTATAATCCCTGTTTAAATTTTATCCATTTTTACCACTTTACATAAAGTATATGGGAAAACAACTGCTATGTTGAATTTGAAGCTTTTTAATTACAGAAGACTGATTTATAGCATCAAATTACTACAAAAACACTTAATTACTTAAATAGCATTTTGTGCACCCCAAAATGTAATGTGTTCAAAATTAAATAATACAAGAGGTTAAATAGATGTTTTTCAGTATGTTAGTAAAATGAAATATGAGTATTTTAGGTGAAGCATACTTATAACACTTAATATCAGTTTGGTTTGTTTTGGAATCAGAAAGACTTAGGACTGTATGCCACATGGAAATCCATTCTCTAGTGTCCTCAATGCAAGAATTGTGTCAGCCACTTTAACCCTTACAATATTTAATTGCAAATGTATATCATGTTAGCTGATCGACTTTGATCAGTAAAACATGTGAAAGTACATATCTCATGAAGCATGGATATTTCAAAAGCAGGAAGTTCTGCTTTTGCTGCACAATTAAGCATTCTAATCCTCCTACACTAGTTTAAACAACTGGAGTGTTTGGTTTTAAAGGTTAAATATAAACTATTAAAATCACAGAAAAAAACAAACTCAACTCAATTTACTACCTTTGATGAAGTATGCTTCTGCCTGTTGTATAAAAGACCCCAAAAGCTGGCCTGGGTTATAATAGGAACATTAATTTCACCTTTTGTTTTAGAACTTAAAATTTTCCAGCTTCATTACATTTTAATATTTTGTTGTTTAGACTAGTTTGCTTTAGTATTTCATGATACTATGTTTTGTAAATGAATTAAGAAGTAGAATTTGGTTTCTAAAAATACAACTTAAAAGAGAAATGAAAATTGTCCCCAAAAATCAGAGTTGAAAGAAGCAAAAACCTTTTTATACTTTTCCTTCAAAAACATGACTGAAAATTTCTAAATATATCAAAATACTTCTTAAGTAAGAGAGTTACCCTTAAAATAGTCGAAGAATGCAAGTAACAGTCTAACCTCTTACTGCCAGTGAGACAGGAAATATTTCTTAGTCTTAGAATTCAGAACTGCATCATCAGTTTGGAAATGGAACCAGTTAAGATAGGACAAAACAACTAGAAAATCCTTCCAAAGAAACTTCATGGAGAGAAACAGCTTCAGCAGTGAAGTAAATTCTCATGAGAGATTTGTGCAAAGCTGATAGGACTTGTTCAAAAAAAAAAAAAAATCAAACTCTCTCCTGAGAAGACAGGATAAAATTCATTTAAGGAAAACAACTTATGGGAAGAAAAGGGGTGATAAAAGGAAGATGTACAGTATATACTGAAAGGGCTCTAATGAAGAACTAAATAGGTTTTTTAACTATCCTAAATATAATCGAATTGTGTTCCTGCGTCAGATTATGCCTTTGGAAGATTTTATGGTTTTGAACATTTGAATGGTCTTGTATTCAATCATTTTCACTGAGTACCTTCTATAATCTAAACACTGAACTAGGCTGAGGTTATAATGACCTAAAAAAAAAAAAAAGAATCCCCACTCTCTAGTGGGGGAGACAGTGTGTAGGGTGCTTACATACATACACAAGGTTCAGTGAATGTAGAGTAAGGAGGATATACAATCTTTCACCTATTGGTCCTAATGAATGCTCTTTATATTGATCTGGCCTTGCCTTCCTCGCAGTTCTGGATCACTACAGGAAGATCTTGAGAAACTGAGGCACTATTTTGAGTCAGTGATTTTGCACATGAATAAGGACCTGTCAATTTTATATACCTCTTAACTCACTTATCCAAAATTTATTTCCAGTCACTCCCCAAACACTCTCCCTTAAACAGTAACTGCTCCTTTTCATCCTCCCATTCCAACCTCAATTTACTCTGTGCTATCTACCATATTCCCCAATGCTGTACTGGAAAGTTCTTAGCCAGAATCCCCCAACAGCCTCTTGCAATGAATTCCAATAGATATTTCTCAGTTTGTACTGTTTGTATTTCATTTGCGCCTTTCAGATCCATTCCCATCTCTCCTCCAACTTGCTCTACACACCTAGGGTCATCTATATGAGCTACATTGACTCATTCCCTCGCTTCTGACTAGGCTTGGCCAAAGGAGATCACAGGTGTAAGTGAGGGGAGGAGTCAAGAGTCAGAGTAATTACCCTCCAGGCCCTCCCTGTAAAGAGCTTCAGTCAAAGACCAGAGTTCCATGAGTAGTAATCGCCCACCAAGCTCTCTCATACCAGGTGCTGACTACCACTCCCTCCTCTTGGCCCTTTAGGCTGAGGACCCATCATGGCATCACCTCTTACTAACCCTGATGAAAGGCAAGACCACATGGTGTTTTCCTACACTCTTTATTAAGCTCTCCTCAAACAGCCCACTTTGAAAGGGCAATCTGTTTCCTGCTGGCAGCCTGACAAACTACAGTCCTTATCTTACTTGCCTGCTCTCCAACACTTGATACCAATGTCCACTCTCTTCTTATCTCTGACTCTACCTGCTTAGTCTCCTTAATGAGTCTGTCTTAGTGTGGTCAAGAAAGACTGACAACATTAATCTTCAACAGCCCTACCCCATAAACACAGTCTGAGTTATTGCAATGTGCTTTAATGAAAATACAGCTTGAAGACAAGCTCAGTACAATACCCTCACAGCTACCAACACACACACACACACACACACACACACACACACACACACACACATTTTATGCCCCTAGATACCTCAAAAAAATAAATTATGAATTCACTTAGTGGCTTCTCTTCCTTGCTTATCCCCTAAATACTGTCACTTTCCAGATCTACATTTCCCATGCTTTTCTCTTTTTATTTTATGTATTTCCTATTAAGCTTAACATCAAAAAATCCATGGCATATGCAACAGTTTATCAACAAAAATCAAAATGCCTTTCTTTTATTTGCGAACTTGACTGAACTCATATATTTTCATTTATTAAAGTTAAATAACTTCCTTTGCTTTGTTGATAAGTAAATAGCTACAACAGTCAATGAATCTCAATTAAATGTTGATGGTAGCTAACAATTATTTTATAAAAATAATATTACAGGCAGTCAGAAACCATAAAGTCTAAATAGATAATGTTGAAATAGGAAAACTACATGACTAAGTTTCATTTGCATGTACTTAAGACCGGGTAAAATTCTAATAATGTTTAAAGTCCTTTTTGGGGAGATTGCAATAAGTGGGCAGAATATCATATCAGAACTTTTATTTTACGAAAGTATTGACTGGCTGAGGACTATTAGGAAGAATAAACATTTCCACTCAGTTCACGGCATCTATCAGACACCACTCATGACAAAATTCACAAAACTTAAGTTTAATAGTAATAACAATAACAGCAATTTAGAAATTACTCAGTCATAACTTCCAGGCCTTAGGTAGACATGACAAACTTATAATTAGCCCCGGGATCTACTTGATTACTGAAATTTTTCAATCAAATAAATTAAAACAAAAGTCAGAGAAAAAGTCTGCAATCTCAGAAAGAGGTCTTAGAAAAAGTCAATTCAATTAACATTATATCATTTTGTTTTTTTTTTAAATCCAAAAAGGGCAGGTTAATCAGGAAAAAAAAGGAAAAGAGGAGAAGATGCTTACACAGACACAAGTGGGCAGAAAGAGCTGCATTTGAAAGGAACAGGTTTGTTAAGAGAGACACCTGCATAGACACAGGTGCATGGTCTTGGGACGAGAGCTGCCCATTTTATTTTTCTAAATTAAACTCAAACGTATTAATTAATCATGGAGTTAATTTAAGGAGTCACATAAGCATTAGCAATAAAATAGAAAAAAAGCAATCAGCATCTATAACAGTAAATATTTTTCCATGAAATTCTGGTTTAGTTTAGTTACATACTTTGTGTGTGTTTGAGGGGTGGCGGTTGTACCTAATGAAGATATTAAACCATTTTTCTATTATAGGTCACAACTAACATTAGTCAGGGTTTTCCAGAGAAATAAAGCTAACGGGGCAAAGCAATACCATATACATACCTATAGTCATTTGTTGCTTAATCATGGGGATTAATTCCAAGAAATGAATCATTAAAGGATAATGTCATTATGCAAACACCATAGAGTGTGACTATAGAAACCTAGAGGGTGTAGCCTACTACACACTGAGGTTATACGGTATAGTCTACTGGGACCACTATCATATATACAGGCTAAAACTTTGTTGACCAAAACTTTGCTATGTGACGCATGACTAAATATATATAAAGTGTATATATACCACATGTATTATTTATATATAGTATATACATATATGTCTATATATAAGCATACATGTTTGTGTATAAATATATGAATACAAAAACATATCGTATATACTTACATATGTATATAAATAAATGTTTATTGTAGGAATTGGCTCATGTAGATCTGAGTCTGAAAGCCAAAGAATTAGGGATGTTTATGTCTTAGGCAGATCATAGATAGAAATTGCAGCTTAAGCAGAAAGAAAGAATTTACCCTCTTTCCACCTTTTTGTTCTAGTCAGTCACTCACGAGATTGGAAGATGCTCACCCATGTTGTAGAGGGCCATCTGCCTTATTCACTTCACCAATTCAAATGCTCATCTTTTCGAGAAATACCTTCAAAGGCACACCTAGCAGTTACATTTTGCCAGCTATCTGGGTAATCCTTATCACAGTCAAGTTGACATATAAACTTATTTCTCACACAGCCAATGTTTGAAATTAGATTTAAAAATATCTTGTATAATGATTTAAAAAATTGTAGTTTGTGGTTAGTCTCAATATCTTGTGACATACAAGTGTGCAAATCGATGTGAATTAAACTGTCTAGATTTGAAACATGGCCTCAATATTTAATTGTTGGATGATGAGCAATTCTCTTGAATTCTTTGTTTTCTCAGCTATGAAATGCATATAACAACAGTATCTAACTGACTGGGTTGTTTAAAATTTAACTTCAATAAATGGAAAGGACTATGACAGAAAGTTAGCGCACTGTTAACTCAAAACAGGGGTAATATTAGCACTCTCATAAATGATCAAATAAGGTTTTTCAGAGATACTTACACTTCTGACCAAGATGGAGTAACATGGTGGATTTACCATCACTCTTGGAGATTAAAAAAAAGCCCAAGAGCATCAACCAACGAGAGAGGGGGAAGGATTGGGGGTTAGAAAGGGGGAGAGGGGAGCACAGGGGACTGTGGTGACGGTTCACGGGTGAATTGGTGGTGGGAAACCTACGGGGAATATACAGTAATGTAAAAGACACAAATAAAAAAAATAAGTAAATTTTAAAAATTAAAATAAAAATTTAAAAAAAGGCCAAACTCGACAAAATACATGAAACAATGGTTTTCAAGACACTCGGCATGAGACAATAAAGGAAGGTAATCCCTAATACTTGGGAAACCAAACAAAATGTCAAGAAAATGTCAAACCTAGCAAACCGACCATAGAACTGAGGCATACAACAAAGGAGGGAGAGGCTGGGGGGCAAAACAGGGAGGGAAGAACACAAGGGATTGTGGTGATGGTTCACGGGTGATGTGGTAGCAGGGAAACTATGGGGACAACAACAATGTAAGAAAAATTTTTGCATTAATTAATAACATTTTTTCAAATAAAAGATTTGGGAAACAAATGAGATGACCTGTATGATTGACTCCGTGCACTGAGAATGTTATGGCCACCCTGCAGGAGGGAGAACCCAGAAGATTCCTTGAGAAGAGAAGATGGAAGTGAAAGCCTGGAGAGATAAAGGCAACTCAAGTTTTTAGGAAAAAGTACTGAAAATGTAAGAGCTTTGCACACAAAAAAGAGGATTTAAAAAATTATTATTCAAACTTGACCTAATCTTAAGTACTTGCAAATGAAACTTAGTCATTTAGTTGTTTTACTGCAACATAATAGATTTAGACTTTATGGTTTCTGACTGCCTGTAATATTATCATTATTTTATAAAATGACTGTTAGCTACCATCGACATTTAATGGAGATTCATTGACTGTTGTAGCTATTATCAACAAAGCAAAGAAAGTTATTATTTAACTTTTATAAGTGAAAATATATGAGTAGTAGTCAATTAAGTTTGCAAATAAAAGATAGACATTTTGATTTTTATTGATAACCTAGTTCCCATGCAATGGTTTTTTTGCTTAATGGGCTATTTGAAAGAAGATTGGTATTAATTAATATGTCTATTAAATGCCACCGTTTTCTAAAGTGTTCCCTAGTTATCTTGCTGTAGACTATGTTGATAAATGTGAATGAAATATCTGCATATTTCTTACACAGCTAATATACTAAGAATTAAATTAGGCATTCCTTGCTTATGTAATTTTCATCTAATCATATAACAATTAGATATATATCTCTCAAATGCTCAATAATTCTCTCTTTACAATCAACTAATGTTTAATTAAAAAGCAGTGACAAACTTGCTAACTCTGCATTAACTTTCACTTGTGATATAAAATTAATAGTAGACCTAAACTGTTTTAAATGATTTAAGAATTTCCAATACATTCTCTCAACTTCCAAGTTTCTTAATTCAAACAAACAAGAAATAAAAACATTACATTAAATATTTTCCTGTAAAATAATAATTTGCACTTTAATTTCAGAATATAAAGTATTAGCACTAAATCTACAAAATAAATACAAATGACCAGTGGTTATATAAAATTTATCCAATGCCATTAATAAAATGAAAATTAAATTTTAAAAAGAATTACTCTATTTTGTTCTGAGTTTCTGCCAAAATAAATAGGCCCCTTTGTGGACAATGTCATTAAACAGCTTGTCATTCATGCAGTCTCTTGAGTCCTGTTTCTCTGCTCACAGCCAATTGGGCTAGGAACTCCAGTTGACCTATGAAACTGTGGAGCTAAAGCATAGCCCACAAGGAATATTTGTGATGCCCTTAATCATTAATATTATTTATATGGAAGTTTAAATATGATGAATAAAGAGTGCATAGTTGGAGTATGAGCAAAAAGTAATATGAACTACCATGTGAAATATAAAAATGGAAGAGTGCTAAAGTAGTAGGAGAAATTATCTTAAGATCAATGCTTAGCATATATGAAGAATGTCACACATTATTATAAACTAGAGTCACCAAGCTGTTCAGTAGATCTCCCAGTCATATTTATCTTGTAACTCAAAATGTGCACCATTTGACCAACATATACCCAGCCTCCTAACCCTGATAAGCAGCACTCTACTCTGTTTCTTTGAGTTTAACTTTTTAGATTCTATATATAAGTGAAACCTTGTAGTAGTTTCCTTTCTGTGTCTGGATTATTTCATTTAGCATAATGTCCCCCATATTCTTGCAAGTGGCAGGCTTTCCTCCTTATTTATGGCTTAATAATGTTCCTCTGTGGTGTGTGTGTGTGTGTGCGTGTGTGTGTGTGTGTGTGTGTGTGTGTGTGTGTGACATTTTCATCTTCCATTCACCTACCAAAGGATACATAGTTTGTTTCCAAAACTTGGCTACTGTAAATAATGCTGCAGTGAACATGGGGGTACAGATATCTTTTTGAGACAGTGATTTTATATCCTTCTGATGTATACCCAGAAGTGGGACTGCTGGGTCATCAATATTGTTTTTTGTTGGTTCTGAGTTTTATGAGTTCTTTACCTATTTGGGATATTATTCCTTTGTTGGATGTATGATTTGCAAATATTTTCTCCCATTCATTATGATGCCTTTTCATATCGATGACAGTTTTTTTCCCTATGCAAAGCTATTTAGTTTGATGTGTACCATTTGTTTATTTTTATTTTTTTCCCCCTTTCCACAAGAGTTGAACCCCCAAGACATCCCTAAGGTCAATGTGAACGAGTTTCTCACCTATATTTTCTTCTACAGATTTTATGGTTTCAGTACCATATTCATGTCTTTAATCCACTTTGAATTATTTTTTATGCAGACTGTAGTGGTCTAGCTTCATTCTTTTATATGTGATCATCTATTTTTTTTTTGCAACACCTATTTATTGAAGATATTGCCTTATTCCAGTGTGTGCTGTTGGTCTTTTTGTCATCAACTAGTTGGCCACATATATGTGAGTTTATTTCTGGGCCCTCAATTCTGTTCCATTGATCTGTGAGCCTGTTTTCATTTCAATACTGTTTTGATTATTACCACTTTTTAGTGTCATTTGAAGTTGGGGAGCATGAGACCTCCCTCCAGTTTTGTTTAAGCCCATTTTTTAGTTAGGTTATTTATTTTTCTGCTATTAATGAATTCCTCTCTCTTATTCTTTTCCACTACGTATGTATAACTATATATAAAGACAGGCTTTTGATTTAGAAATAAAGAGTTAAAATATTTTTTAACCTATTAATGAAGGTAGAAGAGGAGACAATATGGGCAAGAATTGTACTTCATTTTGAAAAAACTTCCTCTATCCAATTCAGTGTTAGACTCATAGGTATCCAATTTTTCTGTTATCCTAGGGGACCTGGTTAACACAAGTTTCCTCACAAAATTCTCATTACATGAAATAATGTATGTTAATCGGTTCTTCCAGTCAAATTACCAATACAATGAGATTCCCCTTTTTCACCAGTACATTAACATATATTTATGTAATTATATGCAACGCACCAGCATGATGATAAATAAAAGGCATGACAACTCATATACTCTCAGTGGAAATGAAAAATGTTCCACTTCCCCGCACAGATTTTTCATTTGCAAGAATTTATACAAAAATTATAACTAAGCAGGTATAAAAATTTAGTGAAGATATTTTTTCAGAGATTCTTATATAAAGTGCTAATAACATAAGATTGGAAAAATAAATCATTGTGAGGCCAAATTCTACAGATTCAGTATAAGCGATGTTATAAAAAAAAATTTATTGGTCTAGAAACATGAAAATAAAGCATTAAGTGACAAAAAAAAACCCTCAATATGTATACTTCCTTTTGCTAAAAATAAAATTCATATCTTAAACATAAATATTGAGGCCAACATGTTAAAAGGAGTTATCTCTTAGTGGTGAAATTATGAGTGATTTAATTTCTTTATTGTTTGTATATATAAATTCTCTTAGTTTCTTCTCTAAACATGTTTAACTTGCACAATCGAAACAAAATAAAGATTAAAAGTATGAAAGCAGTGACTGTACCTAAGTGTTTAAAATTATGCTTTTTCTTGACTTCTCTATAATGAACAAGTATTACTTTTATAATTGAAAATAAATTGTATTTTTAAAAAGAGCATGAGTATTATTTAAAGTGAGAAAATAAGTTTGATTCCACAAGAGTTTTATCAGGATTATTATTGTAGAAACAATGTTTAACAATAAAAAATCTAAGCTGGTGCATTTGGAAGGATTTCCAATTACAAATTGATCTTTATGGTCTTTGTAATATATGCAAAGGTAATTTTCCTCTTAGGATATGAAAAGCAAATTCCAAGTTATGTTACAATAAATCCGTCATCACTAACAACATTGCCTAGATTACCATTTGGCACCCTCATTGGGTAAACTGTCCTCTCTAGAAGTCAGAAGTTTGGTGATAATTCAAATACTACCAATATAACTATAATGTAATCAATATCATCAACAGAGAATATATTTTCTATATAGCAATATGTGATATATTCATTTAATAAGAAAAATATTTGTTTTGGACAGGTACAGAAATAAATTTAGTTTCATAAGGTCAATCAAGGCTCTCTAATAGATGAACTTTGTAAAACTTCCAGTCTCTTAAAATGGCTTAAGTATTTGTTTATTTGTTTATTTACTTATTTATCTATTATGGGATAATTTATTTACTTATTTATGGGGTTTCACTTATTTACGTATTTTTCTTTATATAGAAGTCAAAAATACTCCTGCAGAGTGTATGCACTAAGTACATTTTTTTCTCCATAGCATTTCACAGATATTTCTTCCCACACATATCTGTTCATTTCTCATCTTTGTGTTCCATGAATCCAACTCCTTCCCAAGTCATTTCAATGTCTGTGTTTGAGTAACTTGTAATTAGAAGGTATCTGTCATCAGATTGATACCACAGGGTAGGTAGTCCTGCTCTGTTTTGAAACTAATGGATTGGTGTTCTAATCACAGTCATCCACTGCATAAGAGACTAAGAAACAGTATTTTTCTCCTCATTTTCAGTAGTGTCTTATCTTACCTCCATTCTTCTCCCTGTCCGTTTTCCTTTCTTCTTTATCTTCACCCCTCTTCCTCTCCTTTCTCCATCTTATCTTATTAGATCTATTTCAGTCACAATAAGCTTCATCGGCTCTCACACGAATCTCTCTAGGAAGACCCCCCCCCCATTCAATATTTTCTCTCTTTTTTTTCCCTTTTCTCATCTACTTTAGTAGTCTTATTTTATCTCCATCTTTCTCCCTGCCCATTCTTTTTTCTTCTTTCTTTCCACTTTTCATCCTCACCTCTCCCTTTCTTCTCCTCTTAGACTTTTTTTACCCAAGATATGCTTCATTTTGTTTTACACGAATCTCTCTAGGAAGACCTCCTAAATTAAACCTAGTGCAAACCAGCCACAGGCCTCAGAAATGGGGCTCTTGGAACTGAGTGGAGCTGGCACTGGGACCACCAACCACCACAACCACCGGGTAAGCACGACCCATACACCACCTCTGAAAGCCCGTGACCATGCAACCACCCTCCCGACCCTTCAGGTTAAAACAGAGGAAGAGGATCCCTAGGGACAACATCCATTAACATATCCACAGCATCACTACCCAATAGGGGTTTGGCCTAACAGGGCCAGAATCGGTTAGATCACCACCCCCTGACATCCAAGAAGGAGCACCCAAAGAGATGCCTGCCAATACCAGTGCCACAATCTCCCAGCACTTACAACATATCAAAAGACAAACAGGGAGAAGGAAAAATACAAACAACCAAGCAAGCCCTCAGGGAAAGGACACGGAACAAAAAGAAAATCAAGCACCAAAACTCATTGACAATGACATGGAAGAACTTCTTTCTCTGACGGATAAAGAATTTAGAATCATGATTAAGGAGATCATGATAAAGGAAAAGAAATAAACGGAAAAAATAATTAACGATCTGAGGAACGAAATCGAGACCCTAAAGAAGGAGAATAAGAGCTTAATGGAAGAACTAAAGATCTCCGGGGTAAGCGATAAAAGCAGAATTGATGAAATGGAAGACCGCATTAGCGATCTCAAAGATGCAAATATTAAAAGATCCGAAAGGGAAAAGGAAATAGAAGCACGAAGGGAAAAGAATGAAAAAACAATTCAAGATCTATCTGACACCATGAAGAAAGGAAACACAGAGTTACAGGAATCCCAGAGGGAGAGGAGAGGGACCACGGAGCAGAGAAACTATTTAAGGAGGTGATAGAAGAAAACTTCCCAAGTATGAATAGGAAACAAGAAGAACTCCAAATCACCACGATGCTAGAAGACCTACATCTAGGCACAAAATAGTCAAACTCACACAAATACAGGACAAGGAAAAAATATTGAAGCTGGCAAGGGGGAGGAAACAAATAACTTATAAAGGAAAACCAATCAGGATGACATCTGACTTCTCTGATGAAATGCTACAGGCAAGGAGAAAATGGAGAGACATATTCAACAAACTCCAAGACAATAAATGCCAACCAAGAATACTTTATCCCGCAAAGGTCTCCTTCTTCTATGAAGAAAGGATAAGGGTCTTCCGAGACAAACAGAGTATCCAGAAATTCGTCATGACTAAACCCCCACTACAAACAATACTACAAGAAGTCCTAAAACCAAAACCGACTAAGGAATGAAAAAGACCAGAATAAAACAAGGAATAAACCACAAAATGACAAATAAAATGGCAAATATAGATGCCAATGTATCAATATTAACTCTAAATGTAAACAGATTAAACTCATCAATAAAAAGGCACAGAATAGCAAAATGGATCAAAAACCAGGACCCAACCTTCTGCTGTCTACAGGAAACACATTTAGCCACAAAACATAAACACAGACTGAAAGTAAAAGACTGGAAAACAATCCTACAAGCAAATGGACCTAAAAAGAAGGCAGGGACAGCTATACTTATATCAGATAAAATAGACTTCAAACTAAAAAAGGTAAAAAGAGACATAGATGGTCACTGCATCATGATAAAGGGGACAATTCAGCAAGATGATATAACCCTCATCGATATATACTCTCCAAATGAAGGAGCACCAAAATATATAAGACAATTATTATCAACTCTGAAAACAGACATTAGAGAAAATACTTACATAGTAGGAGCCTTCAACACCCCACTATCACAAATGGACAGATCAACGGGACAACAAATAAACAAGGACACTAAAGCTCTAAATAAGGACCTAGACCACATGGGCTTAACAGCTATCTATAGGGCACTACACCCCCAAAAATCTGAATACATTCTTCTCAAGTGCACATGGATCATACGCCAGGATTGATCACATACTAGGTCACAAAACAAACCTCAACAGATACACAGAGATCAAAATCATACCTACTATCTTCTCTGATCATAAAGCCATCAAACTAGAAATAAATCATGAAAAGAAAAAAAGGAACCCTTTTACATCATGGAGATTGAAACCCACACTGCTGGAAGACCACTGGATTAATGAGGAGGTCAAGAAGAAATTTAAAAATACCTAGAAATGAATGACAAAGAAGACACAACTTTCCAGAACGTTTGGGACACAGCAAAAGCAGTATTAAAGAGGGAAATACAGCAATACAGGCCCACATCAAGAAACAAGAAACAACTCAAAGAAACAATCTGATCTCCCACCTCAAAGAACTGGAAAAGGAACAACAGAAAAACCCAAAAGCCAGTATAAGAAAGGAAATAATAAAAACCAAAAAAGAAAGAAATGAAATGGAAATCAAAAAAACAATACAGATGATCAATGAAACCAAAAGCTGATTCTTTGAAAAAATAAACAAAATAGACAAACCTCTAGCCAGGCTTACAAAGAAAAAGTGGGAGAACACACAAACAGGATACGAAATGAAAAAGGAGGAATTACAACAGACACAGCAGAAATCAAAAGAATCATCAAAAATTATCATAAACAGCTACACGGAAACAAGTTCAACAACTTAGAGGAAATGGACAAATTCCTGAAACTACACAGTCACCCAAAAATAGGTAAAGAAGATATAGAACACATAAACAGGCCAATCTCAAGCAGCAAAATTGAAGCAGTAATCAAAATCCTGCCCAAAAACAAAAGCCCAGGACCAGATGGTTTCATAAACGAATTCTACCAAAGGTTTAAAAATGAACTAATCCCTATATTACACAAACTCTTTCAAAAAACTGAGAAGGAAGGAGTACTACCAAACACATTCCATGAAGCAAATATTACTCTAATACCAAAACCAGACAAAGACAATACAAAAAAAGAAAACTACAGTCCAATCTCCCTAATGAATATGGATGTAAAAATATTTAACAAAATCTTGGCCAACAGGATCCAAGAATGCATCCAAAAGATAATACACCATGACCAAGTGGGATTTATTCCAGGGACACAAGGATGGTTCAACATCCGAAAATCAACCAATGTAATCTAACACATCAACAAAAAGAAAAATAAAAACCATATGATCATATCAGTAGATGCTGAGAAAGCACTTGCCCCATTTATGATAAAGGCTCTTGAAATCCTTGAGATAGAAGGAACATTCTTTAACATAATAAAGCCATATACAACACACCCACAGCCAGTATTATCCTCAACAGTGGGAAGCTGAAAGCTTTTCCCCTAAAATCAGGAACAAGACAAGGACGTCCACTCTCACCATTGCTTTTCAATATAATACTTGAAGTCCTAGCGAGAGCAATAAAACAAGTAGAAAGACATACAAGGAATCCAAATAGGGAAGGAAGAAATTAAACTGTCACTATTTGCAGATGATAGGATTATATACATAGAGAATCCTAAAAACTCCATAAAAAACTATTCAAAACTATAGACCAATTCAGTGACATAGCAGGATACAAAATCAATGCACAAAAATCAGTAGCTTTTCTATATGCAAACACTCAGTCTGAAGGAGCAGAAATGAAGAGAACTATCCCCTTCAAAATCGAAACCAAAAAAATCAAATACCTGGGAATAAACCTAACAAAGAGGTAAAGGACTTATACAAAGAAAACTACAAGACACTGTAAAAAGTAATAGAGGAGGACACAAATAGAGGAAAGACATTCCCTGCTCATGAATTGGTAGAATTAACAGTATCAAAATTGCCATCCTACCAAAATCAATCTACAGATTCAATGCTATTCCAATAAAAATCTCAATGACATTCTTCAAAGAAATAGAACAGATATTGATGAAATTCATACAGAACCACAAAAAACCTCGAATAGCTAAAGCTCTTCTGACTAAAAAGAAAAATGGAGGGATTATAATCCCTGATTTCAAACTATACTACAAAGCCATAATAATTAAAACAGTGTGGTACTGGAGCAAAAACAGACCCACAGACCAATGAAATCTAATAGAAAACCCAGAAATAAATCCACATATTTATGGACAACTAATCTTCGACAAAGGAGCAAAGAATATGCAATGGAACAAGGTTAGCTTGCTCAATAAATGGTGTTGGGAAAACTGGACTGCTACATGCAAAAAAAATGAAGGTAGACTATTACCTCACACTATGCATAAAAACCAACTCAAAATGGATAAAAGACGTGGAGATAAGACCTCAAACTATAAAATTTATAAAAGAAAATATAGGCAAAACTCTACATGACATACATCTCAGCAAAATCTTTAAAAACACTTCCCTCATAGCAAAGGAAGTAAACGAAAAGATAAACAGCTGGGATTATATCAAGCTTAAAAGCTTCTGTACAGCAAAAGAGACAATAACCAAAACAAACAGACACCCTACTAATTGGGAGAAGATCTTTGCACACAATACAACCGATAAAGGACTGATAACAAAAATCTACGAAGAGCTCGTACAACTCAACAAAAACAAAGTCAACAATTCAGTCAAAAAATGGGCAGAAGAGCGAAAAAAACACTTCTCCAAAGAAGAAAAGCAAATGGCCAACAGGTATATGAAAAAATGTTCAACATCACTTATAATCAGGGAAATGCAAATTAAACCCACAATGAGATACCACCTCACACCAGTGAGAATGGCGCACATTAAAAAAACAGGTAATAACAAATGTTGGCAAGGATGTGGAGAAAAAGGAACTCTCCTACACTGCTGGTGGGAATGCAAATTGGTCCAACCACTATGGAAAGCTGTGTGGCATTTCCTCAAACTGCTAGAAATGGAGCTTCCACATGATCCGGCAATACCACTTCTGGGAATCTACCCCAAGGACACAAAAACACTAATTCAAAAGGATACAAGCTCCTGTATGTTTATTGCAGCACTGTTCACAATAACGAAGGTATGGAAACAACCCAGATGCCCAAAAACAGATGACTGGATCAAGAAGATGTGGTACATATATACAATGGAATACTATTCAGCATTCAAAAGAGACAAACACATGCAATTCGCAGCAACATGGATGGAACTCAAAGGGATCATGATCAGTGAAATAAGCCAGAAAGAAAGAGAAAAATATCGAATGGTTTCACTTATAACAGGAATATAGGGGAACCAAATAAGAATGGACATTCAACAGGGGAGGAGGGGAAAGTAAGGCTCAAACGGGGGAAGAAGGGAGCACAAGAGACTATGGTGATGGCTTCATGGGTGAACAGGTGATGGGTAACCTATGGGGAACACACAATAATGTAAAATATATGAATAACAAAAGTAAATAAATAAAATATTTATTTAAAAAAAAAGTCCTAGAAAGTGCAAATGAACATAACAAAACCAATACCTTCATGGAACTCACATTTTCTAAGTGGCTTTAAATGTCGCAAAAATGCCAGTTATACAACCTTAACTTATACCCCCAGGCAAGAATTTTCTAATGCTCAATTGATCATTAATGGATTTTTTAAGATACCACAGGTGCATTCGAAAAGAGACCAGAGTAGCTCCACCAGACCCAAGATGGTAGCCGCCAGGAGGCTGATGAAGGAGCTTGAAGAAATCCACAATGGTGTAATGAAAACCTTCCACAACATCCAGGCTCATGAAGCTAATTTATTGACTTTGTTAAGAGTTTATTGTTTCTGTCAACCCTCCACATGGTAACGGAAGCTTCAGAATTGAAATCAACTTTCCAGCAGAGTATCCATTCAAACCACTGAAGATCACATTTAAAACAGATCCATCACCTGAACAGGGATGAAAAAGGACAGGTGTATTTGCCAGTAAAAATTAGTGCTGAAACTGTTCACAATAGCAAAGGTATGGAAGCAACCCAGATGTCCAAAAATAGATGACTGGATCAAGAAGATGTGGTACATATACACAATGGAATACTATTCAGCATTCAAAGAAGATAAACACATGCAATTTGCAGTGACATGGATGGAATTAGAGGGGATCATACTCAGCGAAACAAACCAGAAACAAAGAGAAAAATATCAAATGGTTTCACTTATAACAGGACTATAAGGAAACCAAATAGGAGAGAGACACTTGGGGAGTGGGGGGAGGGGGAGCATAAGGACACAAAATGGAGTAGAAAAAGACACAAGGGACCACGGAGATGGATCACGGGTGAATTGGTGGTGGGCTACCCAAGGGGAATACAAAATGTAAATGATATAAATAACAGTAAAAATATATATTATTAAAAAAATTAGTGCTGAAAACTGGAAATCAAAAATCAAAATGGTCCAAATAATCCAGTCTGTCACAGCATTGATGAAGACTTCCAGCCCAAGCACCCCTTGCAGGCTGACCTAGCTAAGGAATACTTGAGGACCATCAAAAATTCTGTAAGAATGCTGAAAAGTTTACAAATAAATATAGGAAAAAGTGACCTGTGGATGAAAATCTGCCATCACTGATTCCAGCAAGTGTGAGCAGAGACCCCAAGCAGTGCGTTCACACACCCAACAAAGCAGGATTCTGGAAAATTGACAAGTGCCACTGTCTAGTGTCCATTTGTGGCAGTTACTAACTTAATGCCATTTTTTTTAATCAAAAGTGGTCTAGATTGCCTGTAAAGAAAGGATTAAAATTGTAAGATGGTCTAGGGGAAAAAAAGAAGAGGAAAAAGCAGATTAGTTCTCCCAAAACTTTTCTTTCCCAGTATTCAGATATCTAAGGAATTGCCAGCTTCAAGCAGGGGAGCTATATTTTGGGTTCAACATATTGGAGTTTTGCAAAAAATCTTATTTACCAATTAAAAAGGGGAAACAACAGGCGATATTTCAGGAAAGTTGCCATCAAGAAAATAACTGTGATGGATTTTGTTCCTATCAATCACTAGTCCCCTCTCTAAAACATGAATAACAAAGAAATCCAGACTATAGTCAACCATTCATTCACCCATTCATCCAATTATTCATTGAACAAGCATCGTTTACCAATATAATCCAGATTCTAGTATGTAGAACTTGCCCAATGAATCAAACACATATGAACTGAGCAGCATGCTAATGTTAAGTTTACAAAAATGAACAAGATAGCATTCAATGCACTGAAAAGGTCACAGCTTAGGCGAGCTGAAGATATAAGCAATTAGCTATAACCATTTTCAAAAGGGTTGTGTAAGGGATGTATAGTTCCACCTTTTAAAATTATTCTATTATTCATTTATTATGTATTTATTATTAGAATCAAAAGCTTTTATAAACAATATAATAACCAAGTTAGACCAAATATTAAAAGTAACTTTTATACCTACATACAATTTAAATACTCCTTAACATAAAACTGATCATATAACCAATCACAGGATAACTCTTGTTTTTTCCTAATGAGCTAAACAGGTTACAAAGACTTCACTTCTGGGCAAGATATACCATGAAGTGTCATAGTCAGTCCAGCAAATGCTAGTAAAGGTTCCATATCCACCATCCTCCTCACCCAGCATCTGTGAGTGACTGAGAGTAAGTCTTTCAATAACTTGCAAGCAATCATTTTTTTAATAAAAATAGTAAAAGGAAGAAAGAATAAAATTAAATGTATGACCTTGGCTTTCCAACTTTTATCTGCACACTTCCGTTCAACCCATGTCCCTTGGGCCTCTCTTTGCACACAGGGAAATGTGTCTCTCCTCTGTGAGATGAGGATGCCTGCAATTCTCTCCACTCTCAGTCCCAGTAGGATGTTGACTTGTGATAAACAGAGAGAACAGATCACGGAGAAATGGGCTATTTTTCCACATGGCATGTTTCCCCCTGACTGCCTTTTTCCTGGTCTGGAAGAAAAGTTTCCATGACAACCAAGTAGCTAAGGTTCACTCCCCACCAGCTGACTTGCTTGCCTCCCAAATGATCAGCTTGATATTGTGTTAAAATTATTTTACAAAGACTGACTAATCTGTAGGGATTATTTTTCTGTTTATTTTTGAGAAAGAGGCTCCCTGGCAGAAACTTCTTCAAAAAAAACTGTTTTGGCACTTTAGAAACATAATCTCAACTAAGCAGAACAAGCTTGAGCCACTGTTAGACAAGTCACTTCACAGGAAATAAAACATGAATGTGAACCTTCCTTCCCCATGAAAAGTACCTAAGTGCTTTGAGGGAAGAGCTGAACTTTATTTTGCTTTCCTTCCTCATATGGCTAATACACGCTCTGGCAGGTAGCATACGTAAATGTTGAACATCTCCTCACTCAAATTTCTCCAAACAAGTATTTATGCTTAGGTTCATGTTTGAGGCAGAAGCAACCTCCTATTAACATAACCTTCTTTTTGTTTTAAATGTCTCATATCATAAAGGCAAGAAATTTGCAATAGTACCAGTACATATGATTTGTTAAATCTGTGCATATAAGGAAGATTAGAAGAAAATACATTAAAATACAACTGTCATGTAAGATGGAAATATGGGAGTATTTGTTCTGATTTTTCTCAATTTTTTTTTTTATTTTTTGTTAACTATGTGAATTTTTCTGTTGAGTGAGTGGAGAGAAGAAAACTTGGAGGCAGAATCAGTAAGACTTGGCGAGTCAATGAACACAGGGTGAATAGAAAGGAAAGGATGAAGGGAAACCCCCAATTTTCTGACTTGAACAGATAGGCAAAGAAGCCAAACAAAACACAAAATATGACAAAGAGGTAAAATGCCCTGTTTAGTGATTTCTAGATACAAACTGGATATGACCTGTCTGTGGGACACTCCGATGGATATATAAAGTTAAAAGCTCAGTGTAGGATTGAGAGAGAGAGAGAGAGAGAGAGAGAGAGAGATAGAGAGTGTGTGTGTGTGTGTGTGTGTGTGTGTGTGTGTGTGTGTGTGTTCATCACTCAGAGTAAACCACCTCCCTTACTGGCCCAGCCGTATCTAGTAGTGTTTTGGGTTTCAGTGGAACAATTCCACAGTTAGAAGGTAGCGTGATATATTTAGAAAGAACAAAGTTTTGAAGTCAGGCACACCTGAGTTTTTATCTCAGCTCCACTAAAAACTCAAAATGCTTGAACAAGTTACATACCTGAATCTCTGCATCAAAAATGAGACTGTAGTCACACTTTACAGCCATGTCTTAGGACCTGAATGAGATTGTATATGTAAAAAGTCTCTGACCCAGTGTAGACCTTCCATGATTCTTTAGCTTCCCAGACCAACCTGAATAGTGTCTAGTGATCTTTGCATTATCATCTGTCTCTCATCCCCTTTTTATTTCCCCCACCACCTTCTCCTGATTCATTTCCACTGCAAACTCATACTAATATAAAGAATTATTTCAATTACCTGGTAAAGATAAAATTCTGCCCCCTCCCTCCCTCTGTACTGTCTGGCCCTGTGTGTTTATAATTCTCTCCTGGCCTTGTCTATATCTAATTTACTTCCTTTCTGTTGAATGTTATCACAAGTCGTGAATTGTTCTCACTCCATGTTTACTGCAAACAGATAAGCATTATCTCCAATGGGCCTGCTTGGTTTTATCTTAGTCATTTCACATTCTGCAACTTTTTAATTATTTCATTTTGTTCTCTACATTAGGTTGTTTCTCTTCTGCATTGATACTTGGAAAAAAGAAGAATCTCAGCCTCTGAAGCTCTCCACAGCGGATGAAGCCCAAGCTCGACCCCCAGCCAGGGAGATTCCCACATGGTGCAGCAGCCCCCTTCTGCCTCGCCCTCTGCTCCCCTCAGCAGCATACTTCAGTCAATCCACCTGTTCTGCTCCCCACTCTGTCTCCGGTGAATTCTCTCACCACCACACATCTCTGACCTACACCCCAGTTCTTGTGTGCATAAATAAATAAATCTTAAAAGGAAACAAACTTGCAATTTAATATGCTTTTTCAAATATATGACTGCTAGAACAAGTTAAGGCCTTAAAAGTTTGTTTTAATTATAAAGTTCAATGCCCAGATCAAAATTTTTTGGCTGGTAAAGATAGTTTTTTGGATTCCCCTTCAAAGGGAGCTGAGTTCATTTCAGCAAAAGAGCTCAGGCAAGTGAACCAAGGCTTGATTGGCTCCAGAAGATAGGGTTCCTTCACTTGAGGGCAGCTAGAGTAAATGAGGTGGCAGGTAATAGGAAGCAGAACAATGGCCAACCCAGAGAACAGGAAACAATCGCCTTACTCAAGGGAAAGACACAGGATAAGAAAAGGAACCACTGTTCCAGAATTAAGTGAACATAACAATAGATCGAGAGGGTTCAGGTCTTAAACTGTGAACACAAGGCATGGAGATTTAAAGTATCCTCTACCAGAATGATAGTCAAATATCTGAAAATAATACAACTCAAACTGCAGTAGATAAGGATATGTCCTTTTTCATTCTTCAAAGTAAGGTTTTCTGATGATCATCCAAAAAAATTATGCTAGAGCTCATAAAAGATTGCCCCAATAGTTTTTCTGCCTTTTATCTTTACCTGTCTCACATTTAACTTCACCCTCTTCATCTTCTCAACTCACCACACACCTTTCTCAATTCTCCACTTAGCTTCTGCTTCCCACAAGTACCTAAAAAATTTAGCTGTTCCTTCCTCTGCTCTTGATCCCTCTACTTGACTATGAATTTCCTCTATCCTCTCCTCAGTTATATTTGCCACAATTCATGTCATTAATCAAAAAGTCTAAAAGGAAATAATAAGATGAACTAGTAACCTCCTCTTCATCTTCCTCCCAGCCATATAAATCAACCCTGAACAATGGAACAGAGAAAGGGAATGCGTATTTTCTGAGCACCTTCTAAGTGCTCAGGCTTTAAATACTTTACATGCCTTAGCCCACTGAATCCTCACTCTGTTCTAATTTTACTTTTGGGAAAACTGAAACTCCCAAAAGAGACAAGGCTGGTGGATGAAAGAGCTTGAATTTACACACTGGCTATTCTGACCCCTTACTCCTTTTTTGGCAAATCCTAATATATGAATTGCTCTTTGATGGTACAATATCATACATTTCTCCAAAATGAGTTTCACTACCTAGCTATTTCTCCCCTCCTGTCAACATCTTTCTGATCCATCATTAGCACCAAGGGGCTAGGAAATAGCAATAGAGAGCAAATAGCTCCCAAACCCTTTACTGTCAACTCTGGGCCTCTGTTATGCTTTGCTTTTCTCATGCAAACATTTAAATGTAATATATTTTGTGATGTTAATACTAGAGTGGCATTTAGACGCCCAAAACCTGACGCTCAGCTTTAATATCCTATCGTGAGATAAATATCCCTCTTCTATGCCAAAAGGGAAAAAAAAAATCAGAATGAAACAAATACATTTAGTAATCATCCCAATGAGCAGGAATGAAAGGAGCTGCGCTGGCTGGTTTGATGCCAAGTCACCTCCGCCCTGTCTGAGGCTGATCCACCACTTCCTGCTTCAGCTGTTTATTCAGTCCAAGGGCTTCACTTCCTGCTTGATATGCATCCCATGAGCTTCCAGAGCCAGACATCCTGAAATAAATTACCAAATGGACTCCAGGCAAGCTTCTTGCGCCCGTTATGAATTTTGAGAAGTATAAAGAACTTCCCATGGACTACAGTGTAGTCTTTTCAGGTATGCTGAGAAAAGGTCAACTTTCCTCTTTTGGAAGATGTATATCCTAGAGCCCAAGAGCAAAGAGCAATAGCAAACCTCCTGTGTTTACAGCTCCTTTTACAACCTGGGTCAGAGAAAAGATTTTGGGCTTTAGAGTAAGAAAGATTTAGGTTCAAGCCTGAGTTGCACCACCAACTATATCAGCAACCTTACCTAAAGTATACAGATTTTGCTGACTCTCAGCATCATCCTAGACAATTTAAGTAGCAAACAGTACAGTGGAAGAATGTTGCAGTAATTCAAAGAGATAGTGTCTAAGGGTCATTTCATAGTATAGGGCACACAGTCCATGTATAAGAGCTGCTCAGCCTTTACCCTTTTCAAGAGAGACATAACCGTCACCTTCCGAGCAACTTTATGGAATAGAAGGAGGACATAGCAGGTGGTAAATGCTGGGAAAACTGAGATGGAGGAAGTAAAATACCATGCCAAAGGCTTTTTGGAAAATTAAGACAAATCTGGATCACTCTCCGCAGTCTCAGGATGCTTTTCCCACTAATCTGGCTTGAGAAGCAATTAATACAGTAGGAATCAGCTTGACTCCTTCCCTACCTGCCAAGGGAGTGAGACAACTGGGAAGCTGAGCCATAATCTTTCTTATTCTGTACAGAGGGCCGCTGGTGGACACTACCAGGATCCATGAACACAGTGTGGGGAGCCGGGGCAAAGAGCACAGGAGAAGGAGTCAGGCGGCGTAAGCTCTTCTGCTGCCTCTATCTTGGCAACTCTAGTTTGGTCACACTAACTAACCATGTTTTCCATCTCCTTTCTCCCCCTGCTTCCCTATTTCGTATCTGTACAATGATGGCACAGGGTAGATACAGTTGGTATTAAACCTGTTCTGCTGGGCATATTTTTTTAATTAATAGACTTAATTTTTGAGAGTAATTTCAGGCTCACAGCAATACTTAAAGTACGGAGATACTCAGCTTTCCCTACCATCAGCATTCCAAGTGCAGGACATTTGTTACCATTGATGAATCAACATTAACACATTTTATCAACAAAGTCCAAAGTGCCTCTGAACATTCAGTCTTTATATGGCACTCTTTGTATGGATCTCGGCAATGTCTGAAGACTTACATCTACCATCAAGTATCATAGAGACGTTTCACCTCAGTTAAAATCCTCTGTGCTGCTCCTATTCCAGACTCCTGGCAATCACTAATCTTTTTACTGTCTCCATAGTTTTCCCTTCTCCAGATTGCCATATACTTGGAACCATACAGCATATGAGCTTTTCACATCTTCCATTTAGTCAGTGGTGCTGAAGGTTCCTCCAGTGCCTTTTCATAACTCGATAGCCTGTTTCTTTTCAGCACTGAATCCATCTATGAATGGGCCATAGTGGTGAACATTTCTCAAACAGAAAAACCCAAGCAATATTTACTGCATCGTGGTTTTTGAATGTTTTTTTTTTATCCAGGGCTTCAAGGCTAGATGATTGTAAAGATTTCTTCTGAAATTAGGAAGTATATGCATTTAATGCTCCCTAGATTTATGCTGATTATTTTTCTTTGAGAGGAAATATTTATTTCCTCTAAGATGAGCACGTCTGTCTATGCTCCATCCCAGCAGCCTCCACTCAGTTGGTGACGACTAGGGTGGGGAGAATATAGGAGAATCTGGACAGAATGACCCCTCCCAACCAACACAGTGAGTTTTGCTTTCAGTTCTTGATCAATTGGATGGGAAGAGAAAGAAAAAGGTAAGTTGTCAAGACAGAGTGATGGGAAAGAGGAAAAATTTTCAACTACATGACGTCCTAATCTTTGCCAAATGTCACGCACTCTAAAGATACAGTCTCTCTAGGTTTATTTCTATAGGAGGTGAGATGTACTCACCTAAAGCTAAGAAAACTGACTTTAGAGACTCTGAGTAACATTTGCTGATGAGAAAATCTAGATTCAACCTACTGTCTCTCTGCTTGTCCTCTACCCACCCTAATCTAGATCCTAAGATTTTGGAAGGCAAAGACCACAGGTGTCCTGTTCATCATTTTAAACTAAGTACTTGTCAGATACAAGACATACAATAAATACTTATGAAACATTTCTTAAGTGAACAGTTGTTCACAAGGAGTATACTGCCTCCTTTTGATAGATTATAATAGAAAGTAGAGAAAAATCAGTTAGCATTCCTGATATTTTTATGAGAGTCCATTTTTGACAACACAGGTCTTAGATAGAGATATCTCTGAAAGCTGCCAATGATTCAGTAAAGCCTGTTAAACCCCAAACACATAATCACACTATGCAATGGAGGTTCATTCCCTAAGCTAAACTTGACACACCTCTTGCTCAAGGAGAGCCAGGCTAATGATGCCTGTGATTTATCACCCTTCCAGAAGAACCACAGATCCCATTCTACTATGCCTCAAACACATTTATAGCTTCTTTAGAAATTAAGCATCAGTTCCCTCTACGTTAAAAAACAATCAACAATGAATAAAGAAGAGGGTTTGCTTCTAACCACATAGAGCGCATTTCTTTATAAATCCTCTCCAAGGGCTCCTAATGACAGATAGCTCATATTGTAGTCATAGAATGAGCCACATTTGCCCTTGGGCCTTCTCAGTCTAGTAACACATTAGACATTTGGGATGTGCTTTAATTCTCTCATACCACTCATGCCTTAGATTTCCAAAGAGCTCAGTGCTAATGAGGTCAAGTTTCCAGGTTTGATTTCTCATGGGCCCAAATGATTATCCCTCTCTTGTTTAGACCTATAGAAGATACTGAACCTTTCCAGTTTTGACTATTTTTGTTTCATGGACAAATTCTTGTAGACAATTGAGAGAGACAAATTCTCTCTCAATGTCCTACTCTATAAAATGAAAATAATAGTAAGTCATTATTATCAATCTTATAATGGGCAATAAAGGAACTAAGAAAATAATCTACATGCATGAACTTAATAAACTTTATAGAAAGAAAGGAGAAAAGGGAGGAGTAAGAGGAAGGGAAGATAATAAAAGCTTTGGTAAAATGGTGTTAATAAGAGTATCACTGTTATTCCCTATCTAATGTTCACCTGCCATTTTTATAATAAAGCAACCCAATATTTTTCTCAAGGAGTCACTTCTTTCCACTTCGTGTTCATGTGGTTTGATATATCCCCTAGATCCAGAGGTCGGCTCATGTCACAGACTTTACTAATCTACTTAGTTCCACTTTGGGCCATAGTGTTTATTTCAGGTTTGGTATAGGCCTCGATCAATCCACAGTTAATCCCAGAGCTTTTCTGAAGCAGCTGGACCAGGGGCCTTCCCCCACAGACCCAGAAAGTGAAAAAGTGAGTCAGCAATGTCTTGGAAACATCCACAGTGGACCATCCATCTGAAATTGAAACCAAAACAGAATTGTAGAACCTCTGAATGACAAGAACTCACTTCTGATGATATCGTTGGAGCACTTGGATCTAGTTCTACCTGAAACTAATGCTTCAAATTGTCAGCCTATAAATTCCCTTTGATTTGATGCTGGTTTAGAGTTGGGCTTATATTTTTCCAAGACTAGAAGAATCCTAATTAATATGATTACAGAAAGTAGGAAAGAGCTTCAAATACCTCAGACCTGCCATCATTCCGTCTGTGCACAGAAAAAGAAAAAAGGCTGCCCACTGAACTCATGTAAATCTTGAGTTTACTTTAGCAAGCCACTAGCTTTGTATGAGTAACCACCAGGATTACAAATAGTTTTGAGCAAATTACTTATCTCTCTAAAACATGCGTATGTAAAATGGAGAGACAGCTCACTCCCGTGTGGGATTACATAGAAGATTAAATAAAACAAAGTATGTTAGGCATATAGGACATGGCGTGCACGCCATACACTCTTTCCTACAGTCCTGATTACCTTTTATACACCCAGAGAGGAGAGGGATTGGACTGTTCTCTAGGAGGAGCATACCAAGCTCCAGGTTCGGTTTTCCAGTCACTTGAGTTCTATCGCAGGGTGAATGACCAGATTACAATCTCCAACCAGCTGCAGTTATTGTTTAATTCCCCATTAAACTCAGAATCCTTTCATTAACACAAATATTTTTTAAATGGAGTGGGATTCTGCAGCCAAGAGGCTATTTCAAGATGAAAAAGAAAAACCCTCTTACTGAATACATCTCTTACTGAAGGGTAGATTTGGTCTTAATTACTTAGAGAAAACAAGCAAGAAGCAATTCAGGAAGCATACATGTTTTTTTAAAAGAAAGGCAATGAGGAATCTGTATGTATCAAATAGACACCAGACTCACAGATAACCAGTCTTATTCCTGGGCTTCCTACCTGTGTCCAGCCCTCTTTGTGTTTGATTTGCAACTTTCAACATCATATTAGATGGATGTTCTATTGCATCCTTTCACAGAGCAGTGTGTTTGTTAAAAGTTAGACAAGGATTGGGAAAGTTACACACTCTGCCTGAGGTCCAGTCCACTGCTCTCCATCTCCTAGGGGAGAAGCCTCCCTCGCCCAGGCTATCATCCATAGGCTTCTGACCTCAGAGCTGGGTCCTATGTCTTAATCTGACCATATACATCCCAAAGAACATGCGGAATGGTTTGAAAAAAACAAATAATAGAAAAGATTAACTGATTGATAGGTTAATAAATGGAATGTGCAAATATCTCATGCAAAAGGTCTATAGCTGCTCATATTCATACTCCTAAATCTTAGTGCACATAATTTTTTTTAAAGATTTATTTATTTATGCACACAAGAACTTGGGTATAGACCAGAGATGTGGGGTGGTAAGAGGATTCACCAGAGACAGAGCGGGGAGCTGAACAGGTGGATCAACTGAAGTACACTGCTGAGGGGAGGAGCGGGCGAGGCAGGAGAGGTCTGCAGCACCATATGGGAATCTCCACAGCCAGGGATGTAACTTGTGCTGCATTGGCTGTGGACTGCTTCAGAGGCCAAGACTCAACCCATTGCACCACCAGGGAGGCCCTGCACTTAATATTTTTTAATTAAAAAAAAATTGCTGCATTCCTAAGTGTAACTCTAGTTTTGTAAAACATTGGGTTTCTTTTCACACAAATTTTTATAATAGAAAGTAATGAGTACAATAAAAGTTATTGCAAAGAAAAAAACAATTAATAAAAAGTCAGATCACCCTGTACTTCAAATAATCCAGTGGCTCTGGAAAATATGTTGGCAGTTTAAAATAAAAAGAAAGCTAAACACACAGGTACCACTTGACCCGGTAATTGTGCCCATAGGCAATTGTGCCCAGAGAAATGAAAACTTGCATTCTTACGTAAGTAAAACCATATACAAGTGTTCATAGGGGCTTTATGTATAATAACCAAAATGTAAAACAACTCAGTGGGTGATGGTTAAATTAACTGTGATACATTCATACTCAGCAGTGAAAAGAAATAAACCAGTGATGCATATTGACATGATGATATTGAAAAAAAAAAGCCAATCCCAAAAGGGTATATAAATTGTAAAATTCATTCACAGAATATTTTTGAAGTGACAAAACTGTGGAAAATAGATCAGTGGTTGTCAGGGGGTAGAGCTGGTGATGGGAGTGGCAGAAACATGAATGTGATGGTGAAAGGAAGGTTCTACGTGGTAAGAGAACTGTTTCGTGTCTGGGCTGCGGTGATGGACACGTAACTCTGCACAGATGATAAAAGAGCACAGCATTAATTACATACATGAGTGAGTACATGGGAAAATTTGAATAAGATTGGGGGATTGCATCTATGTCAATATGCTAGTTGCGATATTGCATTACAATGATGCAAGATGTTAACACGGGAAGCTGAGTACAGGGACCTATTGGCATTATTTCTTACAACTGCATGTGAATTTACAATTATCTCAAAATCAAGGGTTTGATTTTTTTTTAATTACACAATGTCTTCCCATTGAATCAAGAATAACATTGCACTTGGTAGCAGGAGAGGAAAGCTGACCCTACAGAGAACCCTGAGCAGCCCACCTCCCTCTGCCTTTTTACCATCATACTTCAGAAGGAGTGGCAGCTACCATGCTGAGACAATCACCACCACCACCACCACCACCACCACCACCATCATCATCTCTGTCACCATCTCCATCTCCACCTCCATCATCATCACCATCACCATCACCACAACTATAAGGAACAAGACCGAGACCCAGCAGCACCTGTTTCCGACACGCATCCCCAAACCACAGACACCACACCCCACACCACTTACAGCACCACATAAGTTCTTGTATGCTATGCTCACCTGTGGGGACAAGATGATGATCACCAGGAAGGTTTAGGGACAGTAAATGACTCAGTGCAAGGACTGGATATGGCTTCATCAAAGGGGATGACCCCAAGGAAGATGTATTTGTACATCAGGCTGCCAGATAGAAGGGTAATCCCATGAAGTATCTTTGCTGGTAGGAGATGGGGACTGTGGAGTTTGCTGTCATTGAAGGAGAAAGGGATGTGGAGGCAGGAAACGTTACAGGCCCTGATGAAGTTCCAGGGCAAGGAAGTAAACATGCAACAGACTATTCTAGACATTATCCACATCACAGAGATCCTCCAAATAATTATCAACAGAATGACCAAAATATTGAGAGTGGGGGAAAGAAAGAGGGATGGGCGCATGCTCCCAAAGGCCAGACCCAACAGCACCAGGCCTACCTCAGGTGATTCCCACCCTACTACCTGTATGGACCTTATGGGCACCGCCCCAGTATCCTACCACTATATCCCTATAGACAACCAGGATGCAGGAGAATAGGTAGACCAGTGAGGGAACATGTATTGGGTTAAAGATCACGATTTCACAGGTAACCTCCCGGCCAACCACAGCCAAGAGTGGAGGCAACAAAAAAGATAAGAAAAGGGCAAGACACCCAATCCAACATCAGCAGCTACCTCAACACTGATACCATACCAACTTCAACTACCAAAGTGCATGCAGAGAAAATCCTATACCACCCGATAGCAAAGAGACAAAGGATTTGCTCATACCCAAGACTCAGTAGGCGGTTTACCATCCCTACCAGCGTAAGCATCCAAGCGAAAGAAATGAACATGGAAGCCAAGCAATAACAAATAATAGATGAACAAAAGACTGGAGCTGAAGACCTTAAGTGCTTTCTTTTTGCCTGTGAACCAGATAATCAGAACTATTGAATTATCTACACAGCATGGTGTTATTATTTTTACCAAAAGATGTCTCTTTTTGAAAACGACAAACATTTTTTAATCCTGATTTTTCTCAAAACACTTTGAAAGGTTTTTAAGCTGTTTCATAGCTGGTCATGTTGGTATTTTTAAGAAACAATTTGTAATAAAAGTTTCAATTAACTTTCTCAAAAAAAAGTTAACTGCAAGCACCTGTTAATAAAGATCTTGGGTAATTAAATACATATACTACTCATTTAATGATTCAGTTACATATATGATAACTATACGAGCTTAAATGTGCGTGTGTGTGTGTGTGTGTGTGCGCGCGCGCGTGCGCCATTGCATTATTGCCCTGGCTTGCAGAACCATACCCAACCTGGATCCTTCAGATCTCTTTGATCTCACCTGTTGTCATGCTCCCACTATGCTAGCTCCTTCTTGTCACTCAATTCCCAGCCTATTACCATCTCAAGGAGGCATTTTCTGACTACATACTCAGAGGCACGCAGCCCCCACACTACATCACCCTGTGTTAATTATCAATATGGTAACTATTACTTTTTTTTTCTCAATGTTAATAGTTGTTTCCTTCCACTAACAAAATAAACTCCTTAAATGTGGAGATTCTTATTTATTTATTCTCTGCTGTATTTTCCCAACTACAACAGTGTCATACACCCAGTAGGTACTTAATATATGTTCACTGAGTGGTATTAATAAGCATAAATGATAGGTTGGGATAAGAGGAGGTTTTTTTTAAGACTTATTTATTTATGCATACCAGCTGGGGTACAGGCCAGAGGCGTGGGGCGGCAAGAGGGTTCACCAGAGACAGAGTGGGGAGCAGAACAGGCAGATCAACATAAATACACTGCTGTGGGGAGCAGCGGGCGAGACAGGAGAGGTCTGCTGCACCATGTGGTGCAACTGAAACAGTCTACTTTTACCTATCCCATCACTGAACTTCTCTGATGAACACATGACCTCATAGTCAAAAAATATTTGAAACCACTGTGCATAGGGAAGACCTGGATCTTGAACTCGTTCAACAGCAAAGCTTTTGGAAATATTCCATTATTCAAGACAATATTTGCTTTAAAATGTTTCCACTCTATCTTTAAGAAATAAATATAAGTGATGTAGTGACATTTTCATTTTCAAGTTCCCAGTGGATTTCATTGTCATAGTCACCTGGGGTTATCAAATCGCTTCCTTTACATTGCTGGCCAGGCTGGGCCCAGAACAGGCTATCATGCTTTGCACATCCCACTCCAATTGGCATGGGGCTGTCTCATTCTTCAGAATGGAACAAAGCTGGTGTTGATTAGGCTGAGACCAACAGTGTTTAACTCTCAGGTGTTCAGCCTGGGGGACCCTGGAAGTTTCAGGCATTTTTCCTGTAAGAAAGCAAAGCATACCTCCTTCTTTTGGAGTGGGGGTATTTTTCCTATGGTGTTTCAGATCTATATCAGGAAGCACCATTCAAGAGCTAAAAAGCCATCATGAAAAAAAAAGGAGTGTGACATGTGTTTGCCAAGTTCCCACATTTTTACCTTAGTCTTTACCAGGATTAGCCCTTCTTGTTCACAAATTGACCAGATCAAATAAAAAAACAAAAAACCTAAAAAAAAAAAAAGAACCTCTAAGATATGCACTGTGTTCCAAAATTAACATAGGACACTCTGGTCCATTCTGTAAATACCCTCCCAGCAGCCTTACATAAAAGAGAAGGCAAGGAGCCTCCCTGGTGGCGCAACGGGTTAAGCACAGCACTATGAAGCTATCCAGAGCCATTGCAGCACGAGTTCGATACCCGACCAGGGAGATTTCCACATGGCACAACAGACCTCTCCTGCCTCGCCTGCTGCCCCCTCAGCAGTGTACTTCAGTTGATCTGCCTGTTCTGCTCCCTACTTTGTCTCTGGTGAATCTTCTCACCACCCCACACCTCTGGCCTACACCCCAGCTTGTATGCATAAATAAAAAAAACCTTTAAAAAAAGAGAGAGTGAGAGAGAAGGCAAGGATTTTCATTCCCACTTTACAGATGAGAGAATTGATTCAACAAAGCATTTAGGGGGTTGAGACTAGTTTTTGTAGTTGTTCCAGTTCTAGCCAGCCTACTGAGCTACTTCTATTTAAAAGAAATTGACTTTTCTTACCCTGAAATGAAGAATTATTCGAGTCAAACTGATCAAAATAATTTTTTTTTAATGAGAACCAACTTTAATCCATAGCCAGTACATTTTCGATGGAGAAAGGCCTGGTCTTAGCATAAATCTCTATTCCCGGAATAAGCACTTTTCCATAGGACCAGCCTAGACAGTTCTTCCCCCCCAAAGACTGTCAATATTGGGAAATATGTATCAGTTTCTCCTGATGCAGAAATTTCAAATAGTTTGTTCCTAAATAATGTCATATGGGATAAAGAATAACACTGACAAAGCATTTATTTAATATTTCTTACCTGGTATTTCCATACATTGTATGTTACTTAAATAACTCTCACAGCCCAGTAAAGTAAACATCAGTAGCTTATGTTATGAAAGAGAAAGAAATTGAAGAGGATTAGTTAAATCACAAGAGATGGCACACTTAATAAAGGACAGATGAGAGCCAGCAGTTTTTTTGATCTCTAAAATCTATTCTCTTATTCTCATATCATGACCCTTGTACCACATAGTGGTTGGGGCACCCACCCCCATGCTATTGAAAATGCCATGTACTTTCTGACTCCCCAAAATGTAACCACTAGTAACCTGTGTTTGACAGAAGGTCTTACCAATTACACAAACACTCAATACATATTTTGTTTGTTATATGTGTTACATATTATATAATTGCAATACAGTAAGCTACAGAAATGTTATTAAGAAAATCATAAGGAAGAGAAAATAATTTATAGTACTACTCTGCATTGATCAATACCATAACTTTACATTGTTAACAAGAAAATCTGTGTATAAGTGGATCTGTGTAGTTCAAACCCAGATTGTTCACAGGTCAACTATATCTGTGTGTCCAGCATAAAGGAGACTGTTCAATTCTTCCTTCCTCCCACAAATATGTATTGAGCATCTGTTAAATGCCAGATATTAGTCTGCTCCCTAGGGTCAAACAAAACAAAGTCCCTACCTTCCTGAAATTGTCATTCAGAATGCAAACATTAATGGCTTATCAATGATTACTATTCCTTGCCATCTAACCTCCCCACAAAAAGAAATAATCACTTTGCATACATATCACAAAATGAGAAAATATACTTCCAGTAATAGTGTGATGGCAGTGGTTCTTGGTCTTTTTAGTCCAAAGCGCTAATTGAATACCTGACTCACCACTCCCATTCATTACTGTAACAACAAGCAGCCTGGTGTTCTCTACAATTCTCTTGACTTTAGCTGAATCTTAATTGCCTTTTTTTCTTTTGCAAGGGAGCATAACAGAATGCAACATGGTGTTCTGTATTAAAGGTCCACAGTCGGAGGTGTCCTGCGGCTCAGTTTCTAACAGTGGTATGGATATGTCTCCCCAAACCAATTTGAAATTCTCAGACAGCAGCAGGGTGTTCTGAAAATTCAACTCAATTCTGACACTAGAGATAGCATCAGATTCCACAGGTAAGGGACTCAGTCCCCCAAGGTGGTCCTCCACTTCAGAATGACAGTTGAAAGACCAAGCCAAGCCCCACACAGTTATGCAGACTTCTGACCAACAGGGACAGATGGGACATTCCCACAAGCCCCTCCTCAGATTTCAGGCACCCACTGCCCAGCTAGCTATAAATCAGAGAGGCCCAGGATCCCCTCCAGGTTCAATTAACTTGCTAGAAAGGCATGTAGAGGTCCAGAAAGCCATCTACTCACTGGATCACCAATTTATTACACAGGATACAAATCAATAGCCAGATGGAAGAGATGCACAGAGCAAGGTAACAGGGAAATAAGTGGAGCTTCAATGTCCTCTCCAGGAGTGTCCTTCTACCCTAAATCTTCATATTCACCAAGAAGCGCTCTGAAGTCCCTTCTTCCTGGGTTTTTATGGAGGCTTCATTGCATAGTCAGAGTGATTAAAATTCACCATTGGCAACTGAACTCTACTTCTAGACCCTCTCCACTATCAGGAGATTAGTGAGTGGGACAGAAAATCCTACTCTATTTATGTTGGTTTCCCAGGCAACCAGCCCCTCTCCTCAGTTATTTTCCAAGCATAACCATCATTAGGAGAAATACAAATACCGGATGGTGTCACTTAAAAGTGGAGTATAGAAATATCACATAAAAGGTTAGATAAAGGCAAGTTAACAACAAAGCCTAGAAAGATGATTATAGAGCTCTCGCTACCAGATGTGGGAGGGGAGAGGGAGCAACAATAACAAAGTGGGAAGGGAGGACAAAGGACAATGGGAATGGACTGTGGTGATTTGGCGGTGGGTGTGGTGTAGTAACAAGACCCAAAGGGGGATATTCAATACCTCTAAAACACAAGTAACAATGTAAACCAATGTTAACTCAAATTTTTTTTAATTATTTTTTAAAGAAGTTGATTTCATGAGCACTCAACACAAAAATTCTAAGGTTTTGGGTGGAGCTGTGAAATAGGAACTGTGGGTGAAAACCAAACAAGTATGAGAAATAAACCTTGCTCATGGCAACAGGACAATTCTTAGCTTCTCCATGGGTAATTATTTGCAAACTTCAGTGCTTTAGCTATGAATGTTATCAAAGCAATTGAGACTCACTGACAAGGTGAGTATTGAAATACTATATTCTGGGCCAAGTTATTATCAACATGAATCCTGTAAGATGCCTGGCCTGAAGAAAGAAGCAACTCAGTAAATCATCACAACCTATATGTATTTTATCTTGAATGTGTGTCTCAAATTGATAGATGCCTGTCTGGAAATGTATGTTGCTTTCAGGATAAATTTGTTTAATTCCTAATTTGCTAATACCTATTAGCAAAGTGAGTGATCAGAAATGGCCTTCTAAATGGGAAAGGAGAAGAAGGAATCAGGAAACAAGGAAAACCTACTTCCAACTTTGCAGATATATTTTCAGTCAGTCTTACA
>PVIJ01014167.1:0-41981 GCA_004024925.1 Scalopus aquaticus | reverse complement strand
ACCACTATGAGATACCACCTCACACCTGAGAGGATGGCACACATTAAAAATACAGGCAACAACAAATGCTGGAAAGGATGTGGAGAAAAAGGAACTCTTCTACACTGCTGGTGGGAATGTGAACTGGTCCAACCACTATGGAAAGCTGTATGGAGATTCCTCAAACTGCTAAACATGGAGCTCCCATACGACCCAGCAACACCACTTTTGGGAATTTACCCAAAGGACACAAAAACACTAATCCGAAAGGATACATGCACCCGTATGTTCATTGAGGCACTAGTCACAATAGCAAAGGTATGGAAGCAACCCAGATGTCCAAAAATAGATGATTGGATCAAGAAGATGTGGTACATATACACAATGGAATACTATTCAGCATTCAAAGAAGATAAACACATGCAATTCACAGCGACATGGATGGAATTAGAGGGAATCATACTCAGTGAAATAAGCCAGAAAGAAAAAGAAAAATATCAAATGGTTTCACTTATAACAGGACTATAGGGAGGCCGGGTGGGAGAGAGACACTCAGCGGGGTGGGGGGGGAGGGAAGATAAGGGGACAAAATGGAAGAGTGGAGAATACAGGGGACCGTGGAGATGGATCACAGGTGAATTGGTGGTGGGCTGCCCAAGGGGAATACAAAATGTAAAAGACATAAATAACAATTAAAAAAATAAAAAATAAAATAAATGTTGATTCTTATTATACTGTGAAAAGCTAAATACATAGAACCACATAGTCTTGATTACTCTGACTCTGCAGTATTTAGATATCAGGAGGAATGTGATCTCCCACTTGATTATGTTTTTTTTTTTTTTGTCTCCTTTGTGTTTATATTCTATTGTCTATTTTAGCAAAACAAGGCAGTTGAAGTTTTGATAGGAATTTCATGGAATCTGTAAGTTAATTTGGATAGTTTCAATAAATGAATAACATTAGGCCTTTCAGTCCATAAATACAGGATTTAAAAAATCTACTTAGGTCTTTTTTAATTTCTTTCAGTGATGTTTCATATTTTTCAATGTACAAGTCTCACTGGTTAAATTTATTCCTAAGATTTTATTCATTTTCACATTTTTGTTAGTGGACCTGTCTTAATTTCAGTTTTGAAGTCCAATGTGCTATCCATTAGATAAATATGTGTGTAAATAGATACCTGCACTGGTATATAGCAAAACATTACAGATGGAGAGGACCACCTTACATTGAGTGCGTCAGTAAGGATTTGTCAGCACAGTGGGAGAGAGAGGGGTAGGAGAATGTGGCATGCCAATGTTGAAGTAACATGTGTCAAGAAGGCACAGATATAAAGGAGCATGGAATATTGGGGAGGAAGGAGTTCATGCAGCCCAGTCTGGCTGTGGGGTGTGATTTGTTTTCTTATTTAACCAGCCACTCTTTGTCTTTTGATTGGTGAGCTCAGCCCATTTACATTAAGGGTGATTATTGCTATATGAGAACTTGCTATTGCCATTTTGTCTTTAATTTTCTAATTCTATCCATTTTCCCATTCAATTTTTTTGTGGATTTTCTTCTCTGATTCAAATAGGAGAATTCCTTTTAACATCTATTGTAAGGATGATCTAGTGTTAGCAAACTCTCAGGGTTTTGTTTTTGTCTGAGTGTGACTGAGACAGGTTACCAACATCTAGCCACTGAGTAATCACAGAAGGCAGAAGTTGGGTCAGGACCACGCTACAATCCACTCAGTGAGTGACAGTTGTGTACCTTCACTGGACCCAGCCATCCCTAGAAGCCCATCTGGTCCAAGAGTCCTGCAACTGTGCCACCCAACATACTATCCATACAAGGAAAGTATGTACAAGGAAAGGGTGTATCACCATACAAGGAAAGCACCTTAAATGCCTACCTTGCACAGCTAGAGAGGAATGTACTCCTGAACTCATAAGACATCACCTGTCTAAGACCAAGCCATTGAGACCACAAGAAACAGTAGAGTTGCCTAATGCCTAGAAGCAAATAAAGAGTAACAGGCAGAATGGGAAGGCACAGGAACATGTCTCAAATGAAAGAGCAACACAAAATCCCAGGAAAAGAACTTAGGGAGATGGAATAAGCAAACTATCTGATGGAGAGTTCAAGGTAACAACTAGAAAGACACTCATTGCACTTGGGAGAATGAACATAGTGAAAATTCTAACAAAGTGATAGAAAATCTTAAAGATCCAACAGAAGTTTTAGAACTAAAGAATACAGTAATGTAACTGAAAACAAAAATGCAATATAGAGCTTCAACAGCAGACTGAATTAAGCAAGGAGTGGATAAGAGAACTATAAGACAAATCAATAAGACACATCCAGACAGACCATAAACATTAAAAAAGAACTTGAAACAAGATACCTTCAGAATAAAATCACAAATACATGGAGATAAGCAACATGCAGCTAGAAAACTATTGGGTTAAAGAAAAATAACAAAATATTTGGAGACAAAGGAAAATAAAAATACTGAATAAAATCTGCGAATCAGTGAAAGTAGTTTTTATAAGGAAATTTATAGCAATACAAGCTTATATCAAGAAACAAGAAAAACTCAAATAATCTAACATGTATCTAGAAAAACTAGAAAAAGAATAACAAGTAAAACCAAATGTCAATAGAAGGAAGGAAATAATAAAAATCAGAGTATAAATAAGTGAATTGAGACCAAAGAAAATACAAAAAAGAAAATCAATGAAGTAAAAGTAAACATGATTGACAAACTTAGCTAGACTCACTAAGATAAAAAGAGAAAAGACAAAACAGAATCAAAATGGAAGTGGATAATATACAATGTATACCAAAAAAATACAAAGAATCATAAAACATTACAATGGACATCTCTGCTGACATATTGAATGACATGGAGAAACAGATAAAATCTGAGAAACATACAACCTTCTAAGATTGAATCATGAGACGGAAAATCAATCCCTAGTAAGGAAATAGAAAAAAATCATAAAAACCTCCCAAAATATAAATTTCTGATGAATTTCACCACACTTAAAAATTTAATACCTATAATTCTCACATTTTCCCCAAAATTAAAAGTTTCCCAGTTCTTTTGATGAGTGATATTGGGTATCACCCTGATAACAAAATCAGGCAAGGACATCATAAAAAAATGTCTTTGGAAATGGGAAACTATTGGCTAATATTTCTTAAAAATAGTTGCAAAGTTTCTTAAACAAAATAACAGCAAATCTAATTTAACAATATATTAAAAGTATCTTATACCATGATCAAGTGGGATTCATTTCAGGGATGTAAGTATGGTTTGACATATATAAATCAAGGTGATACATCATTCCAACAAAATAAAGGAGAAAAAATAATTCTATCAATAGAGGAAGAAAAAAAAATTGACAAGATTCAGGAAGAAGAATCTTCAATAAAATGGGCATAAAAGTAATGTACCTAAACATAATAAAGGCCATATATAGCAAATCCATAATTATTATGAAATTCAATAGTGAAAAACGACAGCCTTTAACTAATATCATGAACAAGACAAGAATGAGCATTCTCACCATACCATTCAAAACAGTATTGGAAATCCTAGGCAGACAATTAGGCAAGAAAAATAAATAATATTTAAATCTGAAAGGAAGAAGTAAAACTGTCACTATTTGCAGATGACATGATAATATACCCGAAAAACAGAGTCTCCACAGAAAAGGAAACACTTACAATGAACAAATACAGTAAAGTGACAGGGTACAAAACCTGTTGATGTCTATAGGGAAACATCAAAAAATCAGAAACAGATCGAGAAAAAATACCATTTGAAACTGCATATAAAAGAATGAAATACCTAGGAATAAATTTCATAAAAGAAGCTAAAAACTTTATACTGAAAACTAGAAGATACTGTTAAAATAGAAGACACAAGAAATTGTAAAGACATTTCATGCCCACGGATTGGAATGATTAAATGTTAAAATTGCCATTTAACTAAACAATATACAGATTCAGTGCAATCACTATGAAAATCCCAATGGTATTCTTTACAGCAATCGAATAAAAAAATCCAAAAAAATTTTATGAATCACCAAAAACCTCAAATAACCAAAGAAATTTGAGGGAAAAAAGTACATAGAAGGATCACACTGCCTGACTTCAAACTATGCTATGAAATTATGGTAATAAAGGCAGCATAGAATTGGAGTCAAAACAGACACACAGATAAATGGAACAAAACTGATAGTTCAGAAATAAACCCATATTTATTTGGAAAGTTAATCTATGAGAGATGAATCAAGAATATACATCGGGGAAAGAAAAGACTCTTCAATAAACCATGCTGGGAAAACTAGACAACTACATGAAAAAGAATGAAACTGCTGTACACAAAATTTTTATTTTTATACTAAATGGATTAAAGACTTGAATACATATCTGAAATAATAAAATACAGGTAAAATATTCAGTAAGATCTTCAATATCAAGTGATGTTGGCAAGACAGTAGTGATGTCCTTATGGTTTTGTTTCCAATAGAAACAAAATCTAAAACAAATGAAACTCCATTAAGCAAAAAAAGCTTCTGTACAATGAAAGAAATCATTGCCAAAACAAAAAGGTAACCGAATCAATAGAAGATATCTGAAAATCCTATTTCCAACAAGTCATTAACACCCAAAGTATATAAACAACTCATGAGACTCAACAGCCATAACAAACAAAAAATGCTGATTTAAAAATGGGCAGGAGAGCTAAACAGACATTTTATCAAATAGCCAACAGATACAGGAAAAGATGTTCATCATTGCTTCTTGTTAAGGAAATGCAGAGCCAAACCATGATAATAAACCACCTCACACTAGCTAGAATGGCTGTTATTAAGAGACAAGAAATAACAAGTGTTTGAGAGGATATATTGGTAGGTCTATAAATTGGTACAGCACTATGAAAAAAATTTTTACAGGTACTTTTTCATTACAAATAAGATGAAAGCTGATCTTTATGGTATGACCTTCAAGGCCAAGCATGGTCCAATCAAGGTGTAGAATATATTTCATAAAATGTGTTTGATTTTCAAACCTCAGAATTTGGGTCAAAAATCAAATGAAATAGTGTTAATGTTTTTAGAATTATTTTCTCTGAAGAAAAAAGACATTTCTATTTTAGAAATAGGAACTAAAAGTGCATTAAGGCTAAGAATTGAGGCAATGGAAATGTTGGATTTTAATAGTTTATCAATCAGATGATAACCTTGATGTCCACCAGGAGAATGTTTATTTTATTTTTTTTAAGATTTATTGATGCATACAAGCCGGGGTACAGGCCTGAGGCATGGGGCAGCGAGAGGGTTCACCAGAGACAGAGTGGGGAGCAGAACAGGCAGATCGACTGAAATACACTGCTGAGGGGAGCAGCGGGCGAGGCAGGAGAGGTCTGCCTCGCCATGTGGGAATCTCTCCCAATGTGCGTGGAACTCGCGTCTTCACTGCTGACAGCTCCATGGCGCAGCGCTTAACCGCTGCACCACCAGGGAGGCCAGAGAATGTTTGATTTAAAAAATATATTTTAATTAGTAAACTAGGTAGGCAAATAACCTAGATCCTATCACCTCTGAACCTTTGGATGAAATTTTACATATGTGGAATAACTTCTCCCTTTCTCTTATGTACACACACATTCTGTAGTTAACAATTTAAAACCAGACATAAGTATGGATTATGCATTTGAGGGTCTGGAGTTAGAATCAATGATTTAGAAATACAGCAGTATTGATCTTTTGTGGCATGTTACTGTTTTTCCTTCTCCTTAGAAGAGAGGCTTGAGACCCAAAACAGTTCTATATTTTTGAGCAAGGAAATGATACCTATTTGGAAAGCTAAACTAATGGCTAAAAACACTGAGAGAATATCTGATATTACATCATACCTATCCCAAGGTGAAAGGGTACTATTCTTTGGGTAGGCAGGGATGGAATGTGGCTGTTGACATTGGTACTATTTCCATTATTTCCTTCAAAACAACCCAATAAATAATCTTCTATTATTTTAATTACTTAATTGCCTTTTGGGAATTATTAATTCTGTTGAACCATATTTATGACTAGAGAGATGTGAAACAAGAGTATAAATTACAGATTTTTGGAGTAAATGGTTTGAAGTACTAACTTTTAAGTGCATAGTTTATATCATATAGAATTCAATAAAGGATTTACCAATAAAATCTATAGATTCAGGTGAAAATAATTATGCATGCTGGCAGAAAATGTGGTCTTGAAAAAATAATTGTCTATTAATGGGGATGTGCAAAACAAGGTCAAGTGAAGTGTGACAGGGTTTTCAACTAAAACTCTGTGGAGAGTTACATCACCAAGGATGAATATAAATGGTTCTTTGAACACATACACTCCAAAGCCCTTGTGATTCCCTTTTTATCTTGATATTTTAATTCTGCACATTGTCTCCCTCAGAGCCTGGTGGACCTGCTTGTTTCGAAGAGTGTAGATGACAGGGTTCAGCAGCGGGGTCACCACTGTGTTCACAAGGGCAGCCACCCTGCTGGAGTACACCCTGTTGGTCTGCTTTGGCTTTACATAGATAAAGGCGCAGCTGCCATACATCAGAGAGAGGACAACGAGGTGAGAAGAGCAGGTGGAGAAAGCTTTCTGTCGCTCCTGGCCGATGGGAGATGCAGGATTGTGACCACTATCTTGCCGTATGCAATGGTGGTGATGATGAGGGATGTCAGAATGACCAAAAAAGCCAGCACAAAGGCCATCATTTCAACAGATCTGGTGTCAGAACAGGAGAGACGGATCAGGGGATCAAGGTCACAGATGAAATGAGGGATGACGTTAGGGCCACAGAAGGATACTGGGAAACCTTCACCACCAGACTGGTATGAGAGTGAAGCCCAAGACAAAGCAAGCGATGACCAGGAGGATGCAGTTTTTCAGGTTCATGATGGTTGGGTAATGCAGAGGCCTGCAAATGGCCATGTACCAATCCAGGGACATCACTGCCATGAGCAGGAAACCCGCTGCTCCCAGGAATATGAAGATGAAGGCTTGTATAAAACAGGCAACAAAGGAAATAGTCTGCCTGCCTAAGAGAAAGATGACAAGCAATTTAGGAATAACAGTACTTGTGAACCAGCACTCAAAGAAGGAGAAAATGCTGAGAAAGAAGTACATAGGTGTCTGGAGCCGGGAGTCAGCACAGGTGATGGTGACGATGACTGCATTGCCCGTGATGGATGCCAGGTACAGCAGCAGGTGCACCAGGAAGAGGACCTTTCCCAGATGCTGGACAGCAGGGAACCCTCCAAGATGAATTCTTAGACAGTGGTCTCATTCCCCATCCCCATGGGCATTTCTTTTTACAACAGTCTCACCTGCTGGCCTTCACTGACAATACACATCACTGCGAGCACTAGGTTTTATGCGCACAAGTCAAGTGAACTGACTGCTTGAGAAGGTGGGAATGCACATAGCAAGTCAGTTCTTGTATCAATGAGTGTTCTTGAATCCCAAAGTTGGGTTGATTCCTGAGTCAGAAGAATCTGAGCTTAGTAGTTCAATATTTAGTTCTAACCCCTGAGAAAGAGAGATCATTTTTGACAAGTTAATGTTTGTGCACTTCATTTTCACTTTCTCTAAAATAAGAATGATATAACCTACCTGTTCATGTACTTGTGAGAATTAAGTAAGGTTAAACATGTCACTTACTTGACATGTGATGTGAATGTTTCTTATGTGTTCTTAATAGTCTGATTGTAATATTATGATCATTAGGATGCACTTAAACATTGCATGATCCGTAGACATGTGTCATTGAATTTGAATATTGATTAAACATTTCCTATTATTTATAAATGGTCTGCTTACAAACAAACATAATATAAATAATATTCCCTTTGAATATAACTTTTAGTACATGCAAAGTTCCCATGGTCCAAATATCATTATTTGTTGAGAGCTATGGTTGGTATTATTCTTCTGATCACCAAAATTCAATTATTTCTATTACGTGCCACAAAATTATGAGCTAGATTGCTCCCACCCCATCTTCCTACAGGAGGATATTGTGACTTAGAGAGTTATGAAGAGGTTAGGTCACATGGTTGAGACTTTAGGTAAATGTGCCTGAACTCACAGCCCCTGCTATTTTCAAATAGTGTGACAAATAGGAACAAGCCTATTCTTGATGATCTGACAACCTTAAGTGAAAGTGTAATGGTAGTTATCTTAATTTTTCTCTCCTCCGGTTAATTGATAGTTACTGACCTATTCAATCACATGAACCTAATCAATTATCAACTTTAACACCTTTTATAGAAGAGACAGACCACATGCTATAATTTGTAAATCCAGGATTGACTCAGTTCCTCACGTCTCTATATTGACATGCAGGAGAGACGGGGAGTGAGTAGTTCACAGGTTTAGCTCACAAAGAAGGATGTTCCAGGAACTTGGCACCAGCAGATTCATACTTCAAAGCTCAGTGTACATTGTACTTACTCCAGCCACCTCACTAAATCACTTCTTTTACTATGGTATTTGGTTTAAGCATCTCTATCCAAAACTGAAGTTCCCCACCATGCAGTTTATCTTTTTTACTAACCTGCCAGAGGCTAACTTCTCTGAAGTGCTGCTCATGTAAACAGCTTGCTCACCCCTCAGTGGCACTGCCCACAGGGAACCCGAAGGTGCCTCCCCTGGGCCAGTTGCAGCAGCAGGAGCAGTAGGCCCTCCAAGTTCCCGCAGGCCAGGCACACAGGCACCAAGCTATTCTCTTTAAAGAAATCTAGAGCTGTTCTGGCCTGATAGAAAGGAGAGGAAAAGGAGACTCACGTGCCAGTCTGGAGTTTCAGAGCGCGGTGAACACGCACATTCTCAGTGGCCCTGGCTGACAAAGCCCCGCTTCAATAGCCTCAGGTGTTCCATTCCCCAACAAGGCTACATGGCAGCCTCCACCATGAAACCCCAGAAAGAGCAGAAAGAACAAAACCACACTTCACTGCCTTCAATTCCGGGTAAGATCTTGACTTTAGCACATGTCAGGGTTCTGATGAGAGAGGTGGCTCTGCCTCTCCCACGGGTAAAAGCCCATCCTGACAGGGAACATTGCTTCCATTTCTACACCAGCTCGGAGACAGGCAGATTCTTCTGAATCAGCTGAGGGAGCTGTGGATACAAAGCTCTTCAAGCTGAAGACCCCCATCGTCTTGGGTGCATGTGGCCAAAGACACCCTCTCTTACACTACATTCCTCTACAATATCCCATCTTTCCTCTTGGAGAAACATCATTTTTGCCACTGCATGAATGAAGAGAAATCCCTGACATGTATGTAGCCTCTGTGATATTTTCCCACCAGACTATGTTCTATCACCAAGCAGGATCTATACAAGCAGAGAGCAGAGGGGCAGGGCTCCCGGGCCTCATTAGATGCTGAAGGGATGGGGCAGAAAGTAAAGTCAGGGCTAGGGCCCTGGGGGGACAGCTAATTGGTCACCACTGAGAACAAGTTACTGGCACGACCCTTATGTTTCCCTTTCTACTGTCAGTGGTGACATTCTCTCCCACTTGTCCATGCTCTGTCAAGATTGTGTAAAGAAATTACAGGACCTAATTTCTCAAGGGTTTCCAAGTTCTCAATTTGAATGTTTTTATAATTGTAGGTACAAATTCAGGAACGTTAGAGTCTTGAAAAGTCGACATTTTAATAAGAGAAGAGAAAAGAACTAAGGTTGACATATGGACAATTTTCCTTAAGACATTTGTTAAATCCTGACTCTGCAGAGGGAAGAAAGGGGGAAAAGAATTCTGAAAGTGGAGAAGCACATTCAGTGAGCTTCACTTGCTGAAATACAGGGTAGTTCAGGAGCCTTCAAGAGGAGGGGGCCAGTGACCACACTAAGCTCTGAGAAAGTACTGGGGCCATGGAATATGGGTTAACTGGAGTCTTGCTAAACTGCAACCACACCCGACTCAACACGTTCCAGATAGATTAAAATGATCATGCAGCATAAGTCTGTCTAGATAAGAAAAAAGTTCAGTTTGACACCTCTCCAATTATTTTGTACATAGTCTCCTACATTCCATCAAGACTCCCTAGGGCCAAATTTAAACTGTTTCCCAGACGATGCAGATACTAGCTGACTGATTTTAAAATGGGTTAATTAAAAGGACTAACATATGTAAGAGATAGAGAAGATGGCAAAAACAATGGAGAAAGTTTCACCACAGAATTTTAACTTAGTAAAAAGAATCAAGTTGAAATCCTAGAATAGGATAAATTTAACAGATTATTCAATGCAGAATAATTTATAAATTCAGGACACATTGATAGAAGATATTTTAAAAAATCACAGAGAATGAATTAAAAGAAGAAAATAGTATAAAAGACATAAGACACAATGAAAACATGATACATATCTAACACGTATAATCAGAGATACATAAGGAAGAAACAATGAAGATATTCTTAAAAAAATAATTGTCAAGAATTATCCAGAACTGATTAAAAAAATACAATTTAGCCTATGGATTCAAGAAGTTCTGTGAATGTCAAATAAGTTAAATTAAAAACAAAAACATACCAAAGTATATTGTAGTAAAATTGCAGACAATCAGAAACTGAAATCTTAAGAACAACTAGATGAAATGAAGATCAAGAGACTAAAAATAAAATTTAAGTTGAATTTTTAATACAAATAACAAAAGGTCAAAAACAAAAGCATATATCCAAAGCATTGAAAGAAAATAACTGTCAACTTACAATTACATAGCCAGAAATAACTCCCTCAGAAATGAAGATGCAATAAAGGTATTTTCAAACACACTCAGAAAATTTATTGCCAAAGACCTGTACTAAAACACTATAAGGTAGTTATACAGGAAGATGAAAAAAGATAAATGGAAGCATTGAAATGCAAGGGGAATAAGTGAAAAGGTAAGTAAAAAGGATATTGACTATATAAAGCAACAAATTTATATAGATTTTTTATAGTTTAAAATACACAGAATTAAAATGCAAGCTAAATACAGGTAAAAGGTATGAAAGTGAGGATTATGAAATTATCCCAAGGCACTAGTATTAATGGGAAAACAAAAGTAATTTACATCAGACTGTAAAAGCTAAGAATGCACATTATAGTACTAAGGTAAGTACTAAAAGGACAAAACACTGTAAAGCTAGCAAGTTAAGAAAGGATATAAATCTATAAGTATATATACAATTAAACACACTCACACACACACATTTCCCATAAAAGATAGGAAAAAACATGTCAAATAGGAAAAAAGCAAGGTCATGAATATAAAGAAAACCATATCTTCGATTGTTAAACATAAATGAGGTAAATTTTCCAATTAACAGAATGCCATCCAAACGATGTAGAAATAATATTAGAAAGATAATATGAGTATGTACCTTTTACAAAAGGATACACCACTAAGGCCTGGAAGTAAAGTGATAGGAAAAGTATACCATAAAAGCAGGAAAAAACCAAACCAAACCCTGGTGTCTCACCTTACAGCAAGAATGTTAAGGCAAAGAGAATTACTGGAGCATATTTCTTAGGCCAAAGGAATCAGCCCACCTGGTGGACACAGCAATTCTCAGTCTGTACACACCAAATAATAAGGCTTCCAAATATAGAAAATTAAATTTGATGAAATTCAAAGAAACCACAAAACCACAATTAAAGTGCGAAACTACAACAAACTTCTCTCAATTATCAACAAAATAACCTGAAAGGGATACAGAGTAAAGACAGAGAAATTCTGACATATTTAACTCACAAACATAACCCAATTGGTATGTCTAGAACCCTCTATCCAACAACAAAATACAAATAAGGGCTTCCAATACACTGGACACTCACCCAAACTGGTAATTTTCAGAGCAAAAAGTAAATCGCAACACGTTTAAATGCTAGAAATTATTTTCAGTGTGTTCTCCCACCACTATTCGTACAGGAAACTTTATGGTCGTAAATGAATATATTAGAGAAGAAACACATTTAAAAATTGTGTATTTTTTGTTTACATCTAAATTAAGAAAAATAAATCAAACTAAAGGAAGGAAAGAGAAAGAAAAAATAAAGCAAATAGCTGAATTCCGTGACGTAAAAACAAAATGCATTCTGGTTGCGCTTAAGAAGCCCGGAAGTCAAGTCGCCCCTCTGTCCTAACTAGTAAAAAGCTACACAGACAGAAAAAGCAAAAACCCACTCGGCTCTGTAAGAGCGGGAAGAACACAGGGCAGGCTTGTCTTCAAGCTTCGTGGGCAGAATGTCTGTCATGGCACTCACCAGAGCAGACTCACGGTGGACGCCTCTCCAGAGCCAGGGCCTGGAGCTGTGCTTCTCTGAGGAATTGCTGAGGCTCCGTGTAGACAACTCCGAAAGTTAAAAATGCCAGAGAGACCCAGCCACAACGACGCCCCCTCCATAATGTGAGATTTATACCCAGGAGCTCAACCAGGTTCTCACAATAACTGAGAGAAAACTTGTGCTTCTAGGGGGAGATGACAAGAGGGAACCATTTTGAAAGAAGCCAGAGCGTCTTCTCTTTTTAATAGGGTCTGCCTGCAGGGGAAATTAACTAAGCAGAGCCTAACCTGTTACGTGTTATCAGAGCTTAACTCACCTGAGAAAGGCAGACATCCAGCTCCACTGGCTCTATCCAGCCTGCCAACCTATGTGGGGGCAGAGAAACTTAGGAAGTTCACACTCCAGAGGTGCAGGCTCCCTAAACTACGGGAAACTAGGCATAGGACTGTTGGATGCGCCTCTTTCTCGACACCTCGTGCCACTTTATTATAGGCACATCTATAACACTTCCTTTTGCCAATGGCAGTGTAAACGAAGTTTATCAGGATTTTTACTCCCTCCCACCATTAGCATCCATGGCCAGCACCTATGGTCCTGCATGAGCCCCTGTGATGATTAACAAAGGGAGGAGACAGCCAGAGAAATACTGAGAAAGCTGGCCTGTCCCCTGATTCAGCGGCAAAGACCTGTAGAAATCTACGGATGTCTCCAAAATTATCTTTTCGTCGGGAAGATCTGACAATAACCTACCTGGCCTGGGATTGCTGCAAAACACCAGGGTGTCATATTTGGCTATCAGAAAGAAAGAAAGTTCATTCTTTATTAAAGGCCCACCAAAACCCAAAAAACCACAATTTGACAAGAGAGTGTTCCACACATGGAAGGAATGTTGCTATGATCACATTAGGAATTTGAAACAATGACTGATATAGAAATAGCTCTTTTGGGTAAATTAGGCATCAGGTCAAAGCAAATGGGCAACATAAGCAGAGAGATGGAAATTCTAAGATAGAGCTAAAAAGAAATGCTAAAGATATAAAGCACTGTAACAGCAATGAAGGATGCCTTTGATGGATCATTGGTATACTGGGCAGAGTTGAGGAAAAATCTCGTTCTTTTTGAGCTATTTAATATCAAAATAACAGAAATGGAAATGACATTCAGGTAATTTGAACAAATTGATGGTTGAATCTTCAAAGACAATTTACAGAATCCCAACTGACTGTAAAGAGTGCGCTCAAGTTCTTAACATTTTAAATTAGATTAATTACCTTAATATTTTCTAGTATAATGTAGGTGGAAAAAAAGCTCACAGGTTTGTTCGATTATATTGCCTTTGCTGCCACTTAGTGGCAGTTGTAGGTAATGTAAAGAAAAGTCAGAAATTGCAAGTCCTGGATGATGAAAACCTGTGTGACTGAGGACTTTTATTTCCATTGCCCACACAATGCCCTTTGGGGTTGGAGGTGTTTCAGATTTGCCTGGGATTTAATCTGCTGGTTTGCACCTGTGGTGATACTTATCCATCTCAAGAGTACTCACTAAACATGTTTCTGAGTTTTGTGTAAAGGAAAGGCAAACTGACCCCTGAAAATGCCAAGTGTGGTCCAAGTACAGCTCAGAGCAACGCATCACCGCAACAAGAGCAGAGAAAAAGAAATGTAGGAAGGCCCTGATCTGCAGCAATTCTGATGTTCTGAAAGTCTCCTCTTTGAGGTCGGGAGCATTTCCTTGCTTAGGTACTGACTCTCTAAGAGCCAGGGAATAATGTATGTAATTATGCTTAAGTTAAAATGTTATTATGATCCATTGTATTCAGAATTTTGTTTTATAAGCCACTTTTCTGCTAAATTGATCAATTTCTAGTCCAGATTTCATCAAGTTAGAGGGGTTCTTCTATAATCACTCTCTGCTGTTCATAGATTGTTATTCTCAATAGTGTGTTGTATGTTCTTCATATTCTTAATATTTCTGTGTGTTTTATCTCCTTCTGAACTATTTGTCCCAAAAGGTATTAATAGTGTCTTACCTTTTCATATATCTGCAGCACCTAACCCATCACTAATACTTACCAGGGGCTCAGTGGACATTGAATTTAAAGTAATTGCTAATCATCCCTCATTTCTTTGTTGCAAATCCCTCTTCCTTCTGCATCTGAAAAGCTACAGTGTCAAGAGTCTTTGACTCTTTTGATAGCTTTATTACACTCTTTTTCTCAACTGTTTAATTTTCTGACAATCCTCTTTATAATATCTTAACTGGATATGTAATTTATACCAGGAGTGATATTCAAAATAGTTGTCAACAAATATGACAAGGGTCCTGTCCAATCACAAGGTGGACCCCAACTGTCTTAGATTAATCCATCAATTACAGAGGGTGTGCCATGGGTCCCCTTAGGTTACAAGAACCTCTGATTCCTTAAATCCTTTTATAGATTTTCTTCTTTCATTGCTTCATTTATTCATTCACTCAAAAAAATATACTGTGTGCAAGGCTAATGAATTATGCAATGAATAAGGATCTCCAAGAGAACAGAAAAGATTGAAGAAGGATGGGGATGGCAGATAGGAAAGAAAAGTTCTAGGTGGGACTTTCCATCTAGGTGGACATGGTAGCTAGGTAGGTCTAGAACTTTCCCAAATTAATTTACCTTTTCTAACCAACCTTGTTTCTATAGTTCCCTCTTGGCATTTCTTCTAGGAACATGGCTGTTATTTCTCAGTAGATCATCACCTCTTAACCTATGCTCTACCAACCTTCACACGTCCCATTATCAAACTGTTTCAGTCTTAAGGTTGATAGTTAAGGCTGTCCTGGAGATATATTCCAACCTTAGCTTTATGTTAGCACATCACCATGCTCATTATGGGTTATAGCAGCACTTCTCAAATTGTGTCCTGGGAGTTTGTCAAACATGTAAGTTATCTGACTGAAAGTGATTCTCTGGGCGGGCACCAACATGTTTTAATTATTGAGAAGCACTGGGTCCAAGTACCCCTGCTTGCTTGACTATAGTTTTTCAGTTCTTCCACTTGACTACCAATTTAACCTAAGTTTTATTTCTACCACATGTATTAAATGATTAAATAAATGAGTGACTCTGGAAGCCAAGGATTTTTTAAAACATATCTTATCATTGGTATAGGGTCTAAAAAATTTCTGCAAGACTTAAAAAAAAAACAAAACCAACCAACCAAACCAACCAACCCTGGAGTTCATCTCCAGGTCTTCTCTCCCTCCTTTCCACCTCCTATCCCACCCGCCCATTCCCTCATAAAACATTTAAATATTGTATAAGCCTGCCAGAATAAAGGAATTCAGTTTGGTAAACCCAAGATATGATAGAAACTCAGCAGAATATTGAAGGGCAGTATCTTTTCATGAGACTATTCAAAGAGGCAATGCCTATTAGGCTGATATTCTACTTTTCCTCAATTTCTAGTAGGGGAACATAGCCTTTAATTCACTAATTTAAAGCAGTTATAACTTTTCTCTCTCCTAAACTGCTCTTAAGAGTGAAAGGGTGCAACAACATGTTAATTACTAATGTAGGCTACCATAAATGTTAGTGACCTATTTGCTCTGGTTTCAGGGCCCTAAGAAAAGTAAACCACAAACTGGAAATACACTAAAATATGGAGTATTTATTTTTACAGAAAATATGGAAGTCTATTAAGGATCAAAATGTTAACTATGAAGTTAACAATATACAGAGGTTTTTCTGTTGCAAGACTCTGTGATTGCTGACAAAATTGGTGAATTCATTAAATTTAAAAGTGGTATAGGTTCCAGTCAGAAATTATTACAGACACAAACTGCTATGAAGAACACTGCTGGGTAGATCCTCTGAATGGCCCCATAGCCATGCCCCTGCTACAACGTAATTTGGACTCAAGAGGACACTTGCCAAATGGTCGAAGTTTCAGTCTTTTGTAAAAGTAACAACAATCACCTCACCTCATTCTCACAGAACATTTAGTGAAACTGCTGGATGAACCTGTTGTTCCCAAGGTCATCTTCTGTAAGAATGCACTCAAATGCAGGAGGGAGGTGAAGTTCAAAATGCAGGTAAAAACAGTGAGCCGTCCAAAAGCTGTGACCTTAGATGTTGCCCTAGTCATTAAGACAATTTTTCCAGGAGAAAAAGAGAAAGCAGTAGTATACAAAATATTGCATTTAAAAAAATTTTTATGGATAACTGTTACTAATATAGCAGGAACTGGTATGATTAAAAAAGATACCAAAAAGACAGAATATTAGCATTTAGTAGTAATAAAACCTGAGCTGGAGGTTGATCAGAATGACACTTGGCACTGATGGAAGTTAAGAAACATGTCTGCTTTACTTCCTAATGTATATAACCTAGAAAGTTAAGGAAAATGTAAAGGAACTACAATGCACTGCACTTGACTTAAATGACTTGCTGTTGACAAACCTGTTTAAGATAACCAGGGTTACCCAAAGCTCTCAAAGGGGAAGGCAGGGAAGCATGTAAGTTGTAGATTTTTAATTAGCAAGATGAGACTGTTTAGGTAAAATAGGGTTTAATTATTTATTCACATAGATCTAAAAGGCTAGCTCAGCTTGTCAGAGTACATAATCCATCCCAGCTTCTGGAAAACAAGTGACACATCATAACACCATTACGAAGAACAGAACTTGTGGGAGTAAGAGACTTGTGGTGTAATTCAATTCTCACTTTGGCTTCCAGAGTTTCCCTAAGAATTTGGTGAAAAACAGTCAAATTCTACTCCATTAATAATTACCCATAAACCAAAGGGAAGAAACAAAACAAAGTTAACAGTGGTGGGCCTTGATTATAAAATTTGTGTACATGATTATTCATTAACATGAGAACATTTTAGCACACTGAATCTTGAGTTTTACTCACAAACCAATGGTTAATATTCTACAGAACTTTACAAACATACAATCTCATCTGTTGCGGAATTTCAAAACTAATGGACTTTTTTCTCCCTCTTAATTACTCCTTCCACAGACAGTCCCAAATCTAAATCTTTACACGTGTCATCCAAACAAGATTGTTTCTCAAAATATTGCAGGTAACAATTTCAAATGAGGTCAAGATTTCACATTTTCTCAAAACGTATTTTTAGTTCTTTATACTTCATGTTATATAAAAAAAAGGAATGAGAAGGTCAGACTCATGTAATTCCTTTCAGCCCAGTGTCATTAAACTTGCAAAGTTTACATGCTAAGAAAGGACACAATATTTAAGTGCTGTACTATAAAGTCTCTTCAGTTCTGAGAGAGATTGCTTTTATTTATTTATTTATTTATTTATTTATTTTTAAGGAGGACTGAAGCTGTGACCTTTACTTAACGGAGGCCAGCCACTGATTTCCTTCCTGTACCAGCTTTCCAGGATGACACTAGATGAGTTTTTGCCCTAATATTTTTGCCCCGGGTTTTACGAGGTTTCTCTTCTTTGTGCACCTTTGTGTGCTGCCTAAGGTGAGAGCTCTGACTAAAGCATTTGCCACATTCACTGCACTGGTAGGGCTTCTCCCCTGTGTGGGTTCTCTGATGTTGAATAAGGTGGGAACTTTGGCTGAAGCATCGGCCACACTCATCACACTGATAGGGTTTTTCTCCAGTGTGAATTCTCTGGTGCTGAATGAGGTTTGAGCTCTGTTTAAACCTTTCTCCACACTCATCACATTTATAAGGTTTTTCCCCAGTATGGATCCGACGATGCTGAATGAGATTAGAACTCTGAAAGAAACTTTTCCCACAATCAGCACATTTATGGGATTTCTTTCCAGTATGGATCTTCTGGTGTTGAAAAAGAGTTGAGCTCTGACTGAAACTCTTTTCACATTCAGTACACTTATAAGGCTTCTCATCCAAGCTTCTTCTCAGTCTGCTCAAGCTGGAGTCAAATCGAACAGTCATTCCCCATTTTTGCCGCTGGCGCCCTGTTTTATGCTGGTTCCCATAAGCTTTTCCTTGGCTTGAGCGCCTAGAAATACCTGCCTTTGGTTTTCCCAACCGCATGGTGAAGTCAAATTGCTCTTAGAGACTCTTCTTCTGAATTAATACTTCACTTCCCGCAGCTACACAGCTTAGAATTTTCTGTGTATAGAAGGAAAAAAAATGAAAGAAAAAAAACCCGATTTTTTAATCATTCAACTTCAGTATTCTTCAACTCATCGAAATTGCATCTACAATTAAATTAAAAATGTGCTCAGTACTTCTGAAAACAAAGTGAGCTCTGGGGCAAATAATATTTGCAAGGTAATTCTAATAATCCTAGAGTTTAAACTTAATAAATGAATATCACCTACTTTAAACAACATTTACCTTAGGGGTTCTTGTCTATTGGCATAGGACAAAATAAAAAAAAAGATCAGTAAAGTGAAATCTAAGTTTTTACTGGTGATTATCAAATGAGTGTAATTCTGAAGAATTAAAAAAGTGGTGACAATATACTATCTAAATGGAAACAGAAGTAACTCTAAATGACAAAATTTACATTATATATTATGATCACATTTTAAGATTTACTTCCAAGTTAAATTTCTCCCTTATTGGTGATCATTTAACTAAGGCGTCCAAATTAGTAAGAAAATGACAACTCATACTTTATTAAATATTCCTGTTCATCTTTATCTAGCCATTCTATCTTCACAGTTATAACTAACACTTTAATATTGTAGCATAATTTATTTTGAGAGTAGGAATATTATATAAGAAGTTTCTGAGAGTCCAATAAATACCAAGTGAGGAAAATGTCAATGGAGAGCTGCTTTGTTATTTATTTATTTTTTTAAGGTTCTGATGATCCAAGAAAGAGGACAAATCTTTGAAAGCTTGAAACAAGAGGACTACTTCTGGAGACAGAAAAATTGCCCAAGAAGTCTTACTGGACAGCTGAATGAAAATAGTAGGAAAAAAGGTGGTAAGTAAAACACCAAAAAAAGGGTCTGAAAAAGCAAGTTTACAAGTAAAAATAGAACAAAATTTAAAAATACCCAAATGATGCAAAAACTCAACATTTCAAATAAGTTTCATGTATTTACTTAGGAAGTTTAAAAAAAAAAAAGGCCATTAACAAACATGCCAGAAAATCCAAGTTGGTGACAAGTAGGAGAAGCTATGATTGCAAAAGTAACAACAAAATTATTGGAACTATTTTCCACACCTTGTGTCAAGAAGTAGCATTAAAATGGTAATAATTACTCTGGGTATCTGCAAACAACTGAAAACACAAATTATATCATTGTTTTTGTCTTTTCATCGTCTTTGTATAATTGAAACTACAAGGCTGAGAACTTTATCTGGATATTTATTAACAATATCTGCTGTAATTATGGTTAAGTATTAAAAAAACAAACTGTACACAACACAACTAGAGACAACATTACTCATTCTCGCAGTAAATATTTATAGAACATCTGTTACAGGGAGGCATTTGTTAGGTACATGGTGTTAGAGTTCAAAAAACTGCTATAATGATAATTATATACTTTAAAAAATACCATTTATTCTTTAATAGTATCGAAGTCGGGTCTTGCAGGAAAAGGAAACTCAGTGTCTAACCTGAGAACACTACAGATGAGATGAAATCAAACCAACAGTCTAATGCGCTATCTTATTTCAACCTCATAACAGTTTCGTGCAAGTGTGTGTACTTTACAGCTAAGGAATGGCAGGGGCACAGCCAGTAAGACTTCGGCCGTTCCCGACCCCGCGCTGCCTGGTCCCAGAGCCCGTACTCTTAGAGGCAAAACTGACCCGCAGGCGCACTGCCCAGCGCTCCCACCCAGGAGCTGGTGTAACTGTGAAAGTAAACTTGACAGGAGCTACTAGTGCCAACCCGCACAAATGGAATGTGCCTCAGTTTCTTCATACACAAAACTGGGGTAATAAAGCTGCTACTCATCGGGATGTTAGAAACTCGCCCAGGACAGCCCTGAAGTGTGTGTTCAATAGGTTTAGTCCCGGACCGCGCGCCTGAGAGGACTGGCGTTAGGCCTCACCGCCCGAGGCCCTGAGCACCCGCGCCCCAACTCGCTGGAGCCCCAGTTCAGGCTTCTGCACGCCCGAGGTCTCCGACAGCCTCTCCTCGATCTCACGGACCATACCGCTCCCGGCGCCCCCGCCCGCAGCCCTGCCCGGCCCCGCACGGGGCCCTCCCGGTGGCACCGGGAGCGGAGGCCCGAGGCCGCGCCCGCCACGCCGCGGCCCGGGCGGTGCCGCCCAGCTGCGGCCAGCTCGCACCCGTGAGAGCCCTCTGCACCGAGCCGCGCGCCGGGCCCACTCACCGCGCCAGCTGATGGCCGCCCTAGCTCCCCGCGCGGATCCCCTCGCGCCACCGGAAGTGCGGGCCGCGCAGCTGGCGGGCGGCGCTCGATCGCTCTAGGAACCTGGCGGAGTGACCCTCTATGGTCCCGGGCCGGGAGAGCAAGTAAACTGTTCCATCTTCTTCCCAACCCTCCGAAGGCGTTCTGTGACCACCCCCCCCAGGACCTCAAGAGCCGTGTCCACCTCTCTTTGTAATGGAGAAGCGGCCCACAGAGCCAGCAAACCCGGGCTGGTGTCAACCAGGACTTTTGAGGAGCATCACGAGCCCCCCCCCCCCCCCCAAAGCATTCTTTTACAAATGTGAGCGCCTATTATAAAAAGCTACTTTTGGGACTGTCAACTGTACCTGATAGTTTTCATGAGTCACCTTATTTAATCATCAAAAAGCCCCTGAAAAATAGGAATGATCATACTCACTTAACAGATAGGGAAACCAAGCCTTCGAAATTTTGCTGTTTCATGAAAGTATTAAGTAGATGATGAAGGACTAGAAAGGTTATTTTCACCCCCAAAGTCTCGTGATTTTCAACACAACTCTTCTTTCTCTTTAATTATGATCTCTATTTCTCCTCTCTTGCAAGTTCCTTCTCAGCCAACCTTTTCTAGGTTCCCCTACCCTGGAAACTCCTTCAGTCAATGGCCTCAAATATCACATGTAGCTGAAGACTCTGGATTTGGTAATCCAGTCTTACCCTAGGATGCAACTGTTGACCTCCAGACTTATTTATCCAATTAATTACTCAGCCATATTTGCATGTGTGATGGACACTAGACCTAACCTATTCTCAAATGAGCTTCTGATACTCATCTAACCTGTTCCTTAATAATATTCATCCCAGCAATGGATGACAACTCCCAGATTTCCAGTTGCTCAGGCCAAAAATCTTGATGCCATTGTTGTTTATCTCTCTCTCTCTTTTTATTTAAGTACAAAACCCAAATCCAGCCCACCGGCAATTCTGATAGTTCTATCATCAAAATATAGCCAGAATCAAGACCCTTTTAACACCTCTACTGCTATAACCTCATACATCAAGTCTCTGTCATCTCCTGTATGGATTGTACTGGCTTCCTCACACCTCTCCCTGCAGCCTGCTCATAGCCTCAGAGTGATTCTCTTTAAACCCAAGAGAAGTCATCCCTCTACAGGGTTCTCATTTTGTTAGAGCAAAAATTCATTGCCTCACAGTGGTACTCAAAGCCTTCTGTGATATCTTTCTTGTTCATTGTTGTGTCTGCAGTGCTAAGAACAATGCTCTGCAGGCAGAAAACACTCAGAAAATATTTGTTGAGTGAATGAATTTGTAAGAGATCTCATTGTACACAAAGTGTTTTTACATATATCCTCTCTGGTCATTCATCTTTACTATGGTCTCATGAATCAGGGATCATGTATCTTGTAGATCAAGACATACTACAAGTATGTCTTGTAGTAAAATGAGCCTGAGAGATGGAGACTTGCCTGATCTAAAACAGAGTTGATGGCAGAGGTTAACCTAGATCAAAGATTCAGAATTCAAGGTGGCTCTTTCTGCTGTGCAAAATGGTATGACTAAGGACTAAAAAAGATGTCAATTCAATAATCCAGACTATAACTGGATTTTTGTAGATAAGTGAGATACTGTAAAGCACTTAGCACAATTAATAACATAAGATATGTGAACTGGTGTTATTACTTTTATTATTAAATTATTATTACAAATTTTTTGTCGGTGGTGGTTAGAGGGAGTAGGAGTAGAGAGGGGTCATGACCAGAGATAGTTCAGGATAAGTTTCAGGAGCAAAATTACCTTTTGGGACTGCTTGCTCAATGTACATTGAAATAAGATAAAATTTATTTAGAAATATTTGTAAAAGTTTAAAGCTTATAAACTAACCCTATAGATTATACCTTTTTCCTTTACTGAAAATAAACTAGACCAGATATGGAAGACCTAGAGTTGTGTTGATTAGCAAGGTAGAGAATTGGATAAAGAAAGATGAATTTTAAAAAGGAGAGAACTGATAGTCATTAAAGGTGTGTGAGTAACCAAGAATGGAAAGAGTAGGAGGTAAGATGTAATAAGGAGGCACGAGACAGAACTGGTGCTGGGGTGGGGAGAAGGAGGAAGAATAAAAGGGAAAAGGGGATGGAGAGGGAGGGAAAACAGGTAGGGTTTGATGCCCTCAATATGTTTACTAGTATAATGATAGTCAACACTACTAAATGCTTATGTGCCAGACACGGTTTGAAGCACTTAAAATATCTCGCCCCGTGTTCCTGTGGTTTGATTATTTCTGAGCTTTACTCTGCCCTGCTCTGGTTTTACACCCCTTGATTACTGCTGCTGAATTTCAGTGCTTCCCAGTGGATGACATCCTACCCCATGAGGTTGACTTCAAAGCGACTAGCCCGGGGGCACTAGATGTGAGCGGATGCAAAATACAGCATGTCCCAGAAGAAGCCTCAGGTCACTGTGTTTCTGCCACCACTCTGTTCTTTCCTTCTGCGTTTAGAAAAACATGTCCCAAGTAGGTCTGTTCCTTCAGCTTAGGGCTCAGGATGAGAGGACACACGGAGCAGAGCCATCTACAGCCACCCACAGTCATATGTAACATGTAACATTTATTACAAGAGAAATAAATGCTGTTGGTGTAGCTACTGAGATTTTTGTTGTTGTTACTGTAGCAGAGCTAACCAATACACATCCCAAATCTTAAGAGTTGTTATTATCCTTGTTTTACAGATGAGAAAATGGAGGCAAGTAATTGGTCTAAGGTCACATATTCCTTAGTGGGAGGATTAGACTTTGAAGCCAGACAGTCTGGCTCCAGAACCTACACTTTTAACATAGAAGTATTTCACAAGTGAGATTCCAGGTTACTTCTAAGCAAATTGTTGAAAAAGGTCACATGTGATACTTACAAAACCTAAAGTAGAAGGGGAGTGCAGGAATGGGTGAAGACAGTGGGGACAGGTAGGTTATTGCCACTACTTGTTCCTACAGCTCATCTTTCTGGTGCAACTGGATCAAGAGAGGTCAGAACCCCTTAATGCCTGGGGCTTCTGTGGGAACTTACACTGTCCTATTTGAAAGCATCATTCCAGGAAGAGGTTTCTGGGTTGAAGAAAGCTCTCGCAAGATAATTCCTTTTGCTCTGGCTTTGTCTTTCCCTTCCTGGTGGACACACACACACACACACACACACACACACACACACAAACACAGACACACTCCATGGAAGAGCCCTGTTTCAGCAGGGAGCATTACTGTCTTGGGTCTGCATTTGGCAACATTGCAAGGAGCACAGTCACATGTGTGACCCCAGTGCAGTTAACACAAGTGGCCCATCTTCTTTGAAGGGACCCTGAACAATGGTTCTGTCCACCCAGTCTGAGACTTTGCTTTCTGTCTTCTGTGAGTTCTCCAGGAAAGGGAACTCTGGGAATTCCCACTCCAGATTTGCAGAAAATATCTCTACTCCTGGAGGGAGCAGAGTCCCACCCGTCACACAGTAAGTCTGGGAGGTCAGCGGGGACTTTCTCCCAAACAATAGTAGTCACGGGGCTAATACAGAGTGTGTATCTGGCTGTGATTGTACTTGGATCTGCTTGGCTCTGACTGCACTTCCTGCCTGAGGGACAGAGGGGAGAAGGGCTGCGGTCCACCAGGGCATCTGGAAAGGATGTCCTGCTCCCACTTTGCAGCTGCAGGGCGCCTGCGTCCTGGCCATGCTGTCCACACAGTGCATAGCCAACTCCTCCAGAAATCACCTGGTCAGACTGGATAAGCCTCTTGCTTTGTTTCCCTGGGACTAAGGGGCCAGATGTGTCCTGGGTGAACCCTGAACTTTATTTTGACAGTGGAAAGGCCTTTAATTCATTTTCTGGTAAACATTCCAAGCAGTAGCATATGGTTATCAACCACAGGAAAAACAAGCTGTTTTTTTGATTCCTCCTGGTAGTATGTTCTGGGCAAACCAATCTGTTTTTCCTGAGTTGTCCTTTTGCAATCATGTTGATTTCACCCTGTGTTTATTATTTTCTTGCGTTCCTGAGATCTGGTCTGTGGAAACAGTCTTGCGTTAGGAGATGCTAGTTAGTGAAGGAACATATGAGAAATACAGCGACTATGGAGAAAGAAAGAGAAGCTCCCCAAAAAACAATCAGGAAACCTCAGACCCTTGCAGAGAAAGTCAGAAGTGGTGCAGTTACAGAGAGCTGAATAATTTGCCTCTAAAGCAAATCAATTAAAAAAAAAATTGTGAACTCCTCAAATGATTTTAGAAGTGTACATTTTCTCTTTTTCCATGCAACTTGCTTGTGATTTTTTTTTTTTTTAGCAATAGTATTCAGAAGTTAGTTTTGATAATAACCTATTTCAAAAGGGACACTTACCTAGATTGGTCTTAAATAATATTATTACAACTACACAAAAACAAAAAATAAACCCAGTAAATTCAAAATAGAAAACAAACTGGAGAGTGCTCACAGGGGTCTCTGGTGGGTTGGGTCCCCGTGCTGGGTCCCTTCCTGCGTCTAGGCTAGCAGGTGTCTCCTGGCTGGATTGCCACCCACTGTCTTAGCTGACGCAGGCTCAGCCTTGGGCCTCCTCCCAGGCGTGTTCACCAGCTGGGCTGGCCTGCTTCTCCTGCTGAGAACCCTGAGCACAGGGTCAACCATGGCTTTCACTTTGTCCCCCAGGAGTGAGGGACAAACATGCAAGGCAGTCACTAAATTACTGCTAAGCAATGGACATCAGCTGGCTTGGAGCCAAGGTTATAAGAACGGCCCAGGGAGTAAAATGAGCTGGGAGTGAGTGCCTGTTTGATTCCTTTCCAACCCTGTCCTATGTCCTGCTGCCGTCTTACCCAAGTCTGGAAGATTCCTGAGTTCCTCCTGGTGCTGAGCTTCTGCAATTCAGGGTGATCTTGTTGCTCATGGTACAGGCCACCCCCACCAATGAGTTTTATTCCATGCCCTATGGCTGCCTGGAGCAGGCCCCACACTGATCCCCAGGACATGCACAGAAATGAAAGTGGTGTCCGTGTCAATAGCAGTTGACACACCTTTGGCTCTTCTGCCAAAGTCGGCCACACCTACTATAGGATAGGAGTTTCAGAGCTTAGAGCAGGGATCAGGGTGGGCACACATAAGCAAAACAAAGCTTGGTCCTAGGCCCTTGGGTTCAGTACAGTGCAACTTTATTGAGGACCTAAGAAACCAGGTAGCTACAGGAAGACAGAAACCACAGAGACTGGCCCAGGCCTCCCTTCTCTCTGCATGTCTCTGTGACCATGGAGCCAGGTCAAAAAAAACCTGGTGTGAACTTCTCTCTGAACACCGGGCTTCGCATAGCCCGGTCTCGCTGTTCCCAGCACCTGCACCTGTGATGGCGAGGAGCCATTGCATGAAGCAGCGATGGAATCTCTCCTATCTTTGGAAGCCTTTATGGTTCTTCCTTTAAAATCTGGGAGAAAAATTTGGTCTTCAGTTTGTTCTGTTTTGGACAAACATTTCATATGACTGATGTAAACTGTTGCATGGTTTTGCAAATAACTTCTCGTTCGCTCCAGGAATTCCCTTACCAGTTGACAAACCCAAACTGTTCAATATAAGGCCCTAGGGAATCCAAAGCCTGTTCTATTCAAACAGACATTTCTCTGTATTATGGCCCTTTGGTGGGAAGTATTGAGCAGGGAGGAACACAAGGCCAGAGAGGGCAAGAGGCATCCATAGGACAGTGGTGATGGGGGCCACCGCCTTCTGAGTCCCTGCCTGACAGCTCTTGCACCCTTGGCCTCTCACCCACATGGAGTGACATTCTTCCAGAGCCATGTGGGTCACCTCCACTGCAGGATTCTTGCCATGAATACCTCATAAGAATTCCTTGAGGTCTCGCTGTGGAATTAAAGAGTGAGTGCTGAGGGAAGAGATGGAATGCTTGTGGTTTAATCCTGGTCTGACTGCAGCCAGCCAGGCACAGCTGTGTGAGGCTCATGGGGGACATCGCAGGCATGGAAGCTGGGGCTGCTCTGGTGAAGTGATGGCTGGGAGCAGGCCATCATGTCCTCCAGCCTCTGAAAGCTCCTGCTTTTCTCAGCAGTGCTCCTGAGGGCAGAAGGGGACTTCATATGGACAATGAAGACTGGCTGGTGGAGAAGCCCAGGGCCGGCCACTGGGGAAGTAGATGAGGACCAGGCCTCAAGGGTTCAGCCAGGTAGTGCTCTCCAGAGCAGGGGACGTGTGGCTTGAACAGGACTGGTCATGCCATCCAGCTGCATTAGGTAGTTGGTGCCACAGCTTTATGGCTGCTCACTGTCCTGGCCAACGGTGCATGCAGACCGCACCTAGCAAGCTCCTGGCTCCTCAGGCGTGGATCTGGGCCTGGTGAGCAGGCACTTGGGACCAACAGTATTTAGGCAGGTAGACAGATAAGAAGCACAGGTGCTGGATTGCTTGGCTGGTTGCCCTCAATCAGGATGATCAATCAGTGTGATCAGTCAGCTTTGCCCAGGGCCCTTAGTTGCACTCGCTGCTGAGGTCTTCGGAGGAGAGCTGTGTTGGCTGGCTACTTGGTCTCCACTAGTTGCTCCAGGCGTTGCAGCATCGTCAGACGCAAGGCTTGGAACCTGAGGGGAGACACAGCCACGCAGACTCATTGACTCTGGAGACAGGGAATGGGGAACAGAGCCAGGGAGCACACAGATGTCTGGTCCAGGAGGCCCACAGTGCTCGACTGGCTGATTGGTGGCCACCCATCTGTCAAGGAGAGGGAAGAGCTGGACCCATATCCTGTGAAAATCATTAGCTGCAAGAAGCAGCCGCACAATGCTACAGATTTAACCACATTTCAAAGCAAAATGCTGCTGTTTCTATTTCAAAGACTGTCCCATATGAACAAGCGCATCCTGGAGTGGACAGGACGAACACAGGAAGCGGGTGTTCAAGCCCAGCTCTGCAATAACCTGAGCCGCAACTTCCTCGTCTTGGGACTTCCCACACTGACAGGTGACCCCAGGTCTCTTCTAGCTCCCAGGTCCTACAGTGACCCGACTGGCTGCATAGCAAACTGTTCCCTCTGATTGGGATCTCCGCCCATTGCTCACAGGGGGCCCAAATGCAAAGATGGAAGCTTGGAGGGGGGGGGGGGGCTGTGCCTTTCCAAGGATCATTTAGCCAAAAGTCAGAACCTGGACCAGACCCCTGACTGCAGGCCCTTGCAGTGAGTAGCCTACTTCCTTCCTTTATCTAATAGGGACTCTGGCCCACGCCCTGGCTGCCCTCCACACGGCCCCCACCTTCCCCCGCTTCACTCCGCAAAGGGAGAACAGATCATTGGAAGACTCGACCTGGTTAACCTCTCACAGTTGGGCCCTGATATAGCACTCCCAGCAGCTGGCAGGTGACACCAGAGTACTCTCCCTTTCAACTGGCTTCCTGCACCTGAAAATATCAGCTAAGGGGGGGAGGGGGTTCCAGCAGGCTCAGCATTGCCCCTAGCACACAAGGCCCAGAGCAGGCTGAAGGGCACCGAGTGGGCCCTCTGCTCAGCTGCTCCTCCAGAGCTGTGTGACCAGAGGTCACCAGGCCAGGCCAGCTCCCACCAGGCTCCTGCCTGACTCTCCTCCCAGCTTTCAGCAGCCTGTGTCCCTCCTGGGCTGGGGGTCCCCTGACTTGGTGTTAACAGTGAGCAGGGGCCAGAGGGTGGTCTGCGAGCAGGGATGGCAGGTCCCGGCCACTCGAGGGCACCTGGTGCTCCTGGAGGAGGGGGCGCCCCCGGCCGGGCCCTGAGCGCTCTGCCCTGCAGACTCGTCCTGCCATTGAGGACCCGCAACTGGCTCTTTAAGTGCTGCTTACTTCATGGTCAGTTTGATAATTTCTCTTTCCTCCTCTTCTTTTAATTTTTCAACAAAACTGTCCAGCACCGGCATTTCAAACTTAATGTACTGAGCGACCTAGAAAATCCAAGAACATTTTAATGTGCTTAAATTAGAAGCCACACGTGTGTTTTCTTTTCCTCGTGGCTTCCATAAACGCCAATGCAGCCAAGTCTCATCTCCATGGAAATGGTTGCCTCTCTGTACACCCACCCCAGCACTGCTCTGTGTGTACATTCCAACCTCAAGGGCAGCTCTGATCCCTGGGAGGAAAGGCTGAGCTGAATGTAAGGAAAAGCATTCAACAGCGCACAGAGTCGCACTGGAGTTCTCAGGGTCTGGGGTGGGCGTGGTGGGAACACCATTGTTTCTAACAATGGACTGAAACTACAGCCTGTGAATGGCCAGCGGGGGGCAGGGTCCCTGGGTCATCTGTCCTCATCCTTGGGGCCCAAGCCTTATAGGCCTTTTCTGTGCAGAGGAAATCCCTGGCCAGGATACAGGCTGTTGTAAGACTCAGGTGCCCCAGGGAAAAGCACAGGCCCTGGTTTTCTAGGACCCAACTTCTTTTTCCCCCTAATCTAGCTGGTGGTTGCTGACAGGCAGAGGGAGGGTTGGAGCCATCACTGGCTTGGGGTCCTTCAGGGCAACCGTGTGGACCTTGGAAACATCACACAAGAGAGCTCTGGCCAAGGCCACCTTCAGAGCCCTCAGGACCCCCTCCCAGAGCCCCCACTGTCACTGGCCCCTCCCTCAGGAGCAGGCCTCCCTGAGCCCCAGCCCGCACTCACATCGTGGGGAACTTCCTCGCCTAAGTCAGCTTCCATGAGGAAAATCCTGGCGATCTTCTCACAAGGCCCGTGTAGGATCCTGGAAATCAGCGGGTACTCAGAATCTTTTAATTTTGTCCTCTCTGAAAGAGAAGGCAGTTTACAAAATCCACTGGGGCATTAGGATAGTCTTTTCTGGTTCCAGCACAGGAGAATGACAGCAGATGAAAGTCCAGGCTGCCCGGAACCCATCTCCTGACCTCTGAGAGTGATGTGTGATTATGTTATTCAGCAAAGGCCCAGTTAGAGATGGGCGCTCGCAGAGGGAGCGTGGGCGTGGGGGTGGCTGCTCCATCACCAGACCACCAGCGTGAGCGCTTCTTGGAGGGAGGTGTGGGCTATCCATGAACGAGGGGCTTCAGCTCCACCTCCCAGACCCCATGCCTCACACACCCCCACACAGGCCTCACCCCACCTGGCAGAGCCTAATGGAGGTGGCAGCTTCCCGTTTGGATTTGGGCCAGGAAGAGGCGTGCGTGGTGATGGCACAGCGTGACCCAAGGCCAGGAGGGAGGGTGGCACACCCAGCCCCACCAAAAGCACAGCCAGTGAACTTGCCAAACAGAGTTGTTTGTTTTCATGCTCCGGAGCAAAGGCAGACACTTACCCCCAGACTCGTGAACGATGTAGAGAGCAAACTCACTGGGCCCATTTTCCACCTGCACAGGCAGTGACAGGAAGTCAGACCATGGCTTTTCAAAACAAGAGAGACAGACAGGGACCCCAGCAGTAACCATACCCCTAGGGCCACACACAGAAGCCCCTTAGCCCTGCTCCTTTCTGCTAATATCTCAGCGACACCAGCTCAGCAGAAAAGTCTTTGCTAGACCTTCTACTAGGGAGCCAAGGGCAGCAGCGTCCCCAGCCTGCACCAGTCCCTCCCCCAACAGAGCAGCAAACCACCAGCAGGAGGCTTAAGACCACTGGGGGCCACACTTACTCGGAACTTGTTCAGCAGCAGAGTGAGCACGTGCAGGGTTGTCATAGTGCTGTTGACCCTCACATTGGTCATGGACCCATAGGCAGGAGTAAACACGGAGGTCTGCACGGAGAGTGGAATCAGTGCAGGGCCAGAAGGGACAGGTGGCTCATGTCATGCAGGGTTGGGCACACCGCTGGCCAGATGTGCTCAGCAAACGAGCTGCCGGTGAACCTGGGCTCTGGGATCACCCGGACTCGTCTATTCTAGTTAAAAATATCCGAAGACTCCCCCGGTCTAAGGAATACCATCTGCCTCTCCCCTCCTTACTATGAACATGTGATGTGGTACCGTGATTTCTGCCCCAGCACCTTGGCTTGAGCCACAAGGCTTCTTCACAATTTGGGGGGACCTATTGTATTATCAGAAGTATCTTGTCTTTGCATATAAAGACACCAAATATGAAGTCAACCAGGGATTTCCTGAGGCTTCAAAAGTCCTCAGTGGTCACTAGCCAGGTGGCAAACTTGCTAAGAGCTTTACATATAATTTCTGATTTAATCCTCAATAGCCCTTTGAAGTACCTGTTATTTTCTTAGAAATGGAGGCTTGGAGATGTTAAGTAGCTAGTCAGGGTCACCCATCTATAAAGAGCAGCAATGCCCCAAACCCCAGCTTCACTCCAGTGCCACTGGGGCTGCTCTACAAGTCTGACTCCCCTGAGGTGAGCTCCTCCTCACTTTCCTAAACCAAATTTAAGTTTACTCAGTCCTCCTGCATGGTCCTAGCTCTCCTTGGCCCAGGATGTCACTGGGGCTTGGGGTTCATGAGGGGCATGCTTAGTAACCCAGCTACTTGTCAAGTTCTGAAGCCAGACTGAAACCTTGACCTGCCTCTTTCATAACTGAGACAGAATGACTCCGATGAGACAGAAAATCGAACTAGGCTTTTAGTTCCCATGAAATATGGAATAACTAGAGGCTTCAGGCCATTTCAAGGAGGATAAAGGTCTTGTGAACAAGGCATTGCTAGTGTTTCTTCTGTGTGAAGCCTTTCCTCTAGATAATACCAACCAGCTCCAAGTAGGAGCAAAGGTCCGTGGCTGCTCGCCTGGGTCCATCTACTATGGCCAGAAAACATGTGAATCCAATGGCCAGGGCAAAGCAGTGGGAGCAGCTACCAAGTTTTACCCACTCTGGAAACCAAACCATTACTGTAAAGCAGAGTAGTTCTAGAGAACGATTGCGTAAAGTAATAGGGCCATAATTCTAAGACACAAAACCCTGAATAACAACCCCAGGAAGGCAATTCTAGGATTTCTTTTTTCAAGTTGTTGCCTACGACTCAAGTACTTTGTCATCTGATTTCTAAGGACACTGACTCTGAATGGATGTAGAGTAAAGTGAAAAAGGAAACTTTTATCCACTGAGGGGATGTGAAGCCACTGCCCACAAACCTAAGACACTAGCCTGTGTTCTGGAAGATAGTCAATTTGCCTGGAAGAATGGATCCACATCCCACAGGCAGTTCTGTTACTCAGAGGGAGACCTGTCACTATTGGGGTACAGGCTGGTGTGCTGAGTGTCAGGCCGTCTGGATGAGGAGCTTGGCCGGGAGGCTCCACCGGACATTGAGAGGCTGGCATAGCCTTGCTGGTCATTTCTACTCATTTCAAAGGCTACAGAGTGCTCAGAGATCTCCATGTCCCTCTGATACTTGCAAGGACTAAAATAAGGTTTAATGAGCCAAACATTCTCTTGGAGATGTGAAAGTACCAAAGATAACATCAATATTCAGTACCTTAAGTCATGGAGAAAAAGAATTTTTGTTTTTTTTGGAACATAGAACTAAAAAGGGCCTAAACCCAAGCAAATATACTTTAATTTTTTTTGAATAATCCCTAACATAGCAGATCAGCATGTATTCCAATAGTAGCAACTGGTGTTTATATAACACTTTACAGACTAAATCCCTTTTTGGAAGAAGATTTAAAGCATACCCAGGTCAGATCACAGGTCCTTTGGTGAATCTAAACCATTCTTAATCTCTGTTTAATGTCGACCCTGGTACCCTCTTTGCTGTCTCGGGAAACTACTCTCAAGCAGGCCTGGATTTTCTGGGACTTAGCATGTAACTATTGTCACTCAGTAATATAACAGCAGGCAAGGGGAGGGAGCTCCTGCTCAGAAAGCAGAGACCCTCAAGTCTGGCACACTGAAGTCTTCATCCCTAAGACCAGGACACCCCAAGAGTGGCTTGAATGCCTGTTGGCAGGCCGAACCTGTGCCACTGTCCTTCAGTGATGACCCTAAGCCCTCCCATGGCTCAGGTGCCCTCCTCCTGCCGTGAGTCATTACCCATCAAGAAGGGCAGCTGCTTCAGCGGGGAGGCGCTGCTTCAGTTCCCGGGACAGCAGGATGTGGCCCGTTACAGGACACTCCATCCAGGGCCTCGCCCAAATTGTCACTCAGCCATTTATAGAAACAATCAAGTTCTCCTTTTACAGTTCGGTTTGTTTATGGAATGATGTCATCTGGGGAAGGAGATCTTTTCCGGAGGTCAGTACAATGCATACTTGGACAAAAGGCTAAGTGCTGGGAATTGAGGGCAGTGCAGGTTCTCTGGGACATGGGGACATGTGCCCTGGGCACACCTCAATTGAAGGGCTTAGTCACCCGGCAAGAGTGGCAGCAAGATACACGATGTTCCCATGAAACAATCACTCCAGCTCAGGTGGAAACCTCACCGAAAATTGTCTAATTAAAGACAGACCTGGCATTATTGGCCAAAAATCCATGCAACTTGTGAGAGTGGATTGACAGTGCGAGTGTGGTAGAAGAAATTCAGGCTTCTGGGTCATGAACTAGAATGTTCTTTTGCTATGACTCGGAGCAAGGTATTTCTCTTCCTGGGCCCATTTCTCCCTCAGGACTCTGGGACAACACACCCGCACACAGGGCTCTGGTGAGGGTGCACTCTGATGTAGTGTGGTGGGGCCTGGCCTACCGCAGGCCCATGGCTGTGCCCACACTTGGGCTGCTTCCCTGAGACCCTGGCTTCAGGCTTCAGGGCAGAGGCCATCACCTTGTGGTTGTAAAAGTGCCCATTGATGGAGAACCGGTGCCGTCGGATCCGCTGGGCCTCGCCGGGGGCTCGGCACTTGGGCCGCCTCTGGATCACACAGCCTGCGTCACTTTTGGTCCGCATCAGCTGTGGCGCCTCCTCTTCCTCCTCCACGGGCTCTGTGGTGAGACATGGACAAGAGGTCAGGGTGGGCCGTGGTGCTCCTGTGGTCGTGTGTGCCTGGGCTTGGCTCCGCGGAGTCTCCTGCTTGCACCACACTGTGGCAGATACGACATCAATGCTGTGTCTGGAGGGACTTTGTGAGGTCCAGACAGGAAAAGTGGCCCCGAGACAGGTCATCTGTGTCACCATGTCCCATGGCCATAGCCTCTGGGTCTCCATCTTGGGGTGCCCAGCGCAGGTCTCTGGCAGCCCACATCTCTGTCCTCTGCATGCACATTATGGGTCAGCCCTTCACTGAGTGGAGGAGAGGGCACAAAGAAGAATACAAGTAGTTAGGGGCCCCAGAGTGGGAGGAAGAAGTCCCAGTGGCCTACAAGGCCCTGGGAGCGCCATAGCCTTTGCTGATGTTCCCTCCTTTCTGTGAGGACTCCGAAAATGCCAGCAAAGCACCTTATAGTGAGGAGGTATTTAGCCAAGTATTTGTCTTGCTTCTCAAGACAAATGGAGCCATGCGGGGCTGTTCTTCAGAGATGAAAACAACAAAGGCACAAGGTCTTCCTCTCCTCTACTGGACAAACAAGACAGGCCCCCAGGCAGCTGGCAGCTCCACTCACCTGAGCTGTCCCTTGCGCCCTCGGTCCTATGCCCTGGCTGAGCACCAGGTTCCTGAGCGATGGCTCTGCCATCCGGAAGAGGTGGCTCTTTCCTGAAATGAGACAGTCGTGTGCTCAGAGGGCTGCTGACTGAGAGAAGTCGCTCAAGGCCAAGAGAAGAGGCCGTTGCCTCTGTGGATGGGACACAGGCAAGAAGCAGCTGAGGCCAGGGTTTTATACCCAGAGGGTCAATGTAAAATATTAAATGAAGAGGAGTGGGTGGCCAGCGTCTGCTGGAAGGAGGCGTGAGCTCTGCAGACCTACGTAATGCATGGAGCTAAGGCGCGTGGGTGCCCATAGGCAGGGCCTTGTGTGTGCCCGGCTCTGGGCTGAGGCAGGTGGGCTCCCAGCAGCGGGAGCCAAGCAGGCTCTCTGGAGAACCAGGCAGGGGCAATCCTAAGGGGGCTGATCTCTTGGCCTGCGGACAGGGTGGGCTCTGAGCCACGATAGTGGGTACTGGGCTGTTCTGGGAACTAGTCCCAGCATGAGGGAGCCAGGAGTAGCCGAGAAGCCAAGCCCCTGCTAAGAGGCCTGTGAGGTGCCTGTACCCTGAGACTGCTCCTGTGACCACAGTCACCCCAGGCAGTGGAGATGCGAGTCACATTTGCAGCCTCTGGAAGGAGCCCATCCGAATGTTCTGCTCTAAGTCTATGATGATCAAAATTCACAGGAGTGACCAGGGATACCTGGGACATAGCAGGTGCCAGATATCCTTAGAGCAACAACGTTACTTAAATTTTTAAAAAGGAAGAATTTTTGAATTTCTGCCTCCTAGAGGGATTTATTATCTGTAGAAGCCAGCCAAACTTAGCAGCTAACTGCCCTTTTATGGGTGTTGGAAAGTCAACAGGAGGTCAACAGCATTAAAAAACAAGACAGGCAGGAAATTATTACATCCAAATTAAAACATTATTCTGATATTAAAATAATATTTTATATTAATAGTTAAATAATTATAGCTATAATAATATCTAAAGAAATGAAATATTACTATTCTGACATTAAAATAAGTTCTGAAAAATTTATAGAAATAAATTCTGGTATTAGCATAAAAGCAGAGCTGTCGGAAGCTCCAATTGTGTGCATTTTTAGGCTAGAACTGGAGAAGCTGAGAAATGTTTGGCTTGCATGGTTTTGGGACAGCTCTCTCTCCTGCAGACAAAGTGACTCTTGTGAAAGTTGGAGAAATACAACTGGAGGTGATGGAAGCCCAGAGCAATCTCTCAAAGGGAGGTGACTTGTTCATAGTCTAGAAAGACCACCCTAGTGTCAGGCTGCCTGGGCAGGGGAGGTCTCGGGCCGAGGCAGTCACGGGGTGAGAGAGATGAGGCTGCGTGATGTGCTTATGCTTACGCCAGCGTGGGAGCTGGGAAACGTGCCCTGAGGATGGACAACTTCCACATCCCAAATAGTAATGTGGGCTTGAAACATATGGGTCACCTGGCACTCACAGGTGGCAGCTGGGCTGTCCAGGTGTCCAGGAAGCTGAGACGTGCACTCGCTCCTTGTCGTCCTGTATCTGGAGTCGGATTGGCCGCCTCAGTCCCCAGGAGATGTTGAGGAGTCCCTCGATGATCAAAGCCCCTTCCTCCTGCAGGGACCCACACACGTCAGCCTCTTACTCCAATGCAGCTGCCCTCCGGGCTCACTGCTCACTTCCCAGAGGTCCCTCAGTTCCCATGGAGCCCTTGTCCATGGGACTCCCTGGATAGTTGGGCCCCGAAACACACCCCTTCTCTTTGGGGTCCTGTCTCCCCCTGGGGAAGCCCCACAGCCTGCACGTGCTCCAAGACAGGAGGCCAGAGGCCCCTGAAGAGGAAGCCTGAGGTGTGCCCTTCCACCACTCGGCGCACGCCTGGCCAGGGACATGCCGGGGACAGAGCCGCTGATTCAAGTGTCCCACAGGAACCCAGCTGCTGTCCGGGAGGCACGTCCACATAGTGGCGAGGAAATACGTGTCAGGGAAGCTCAGCCGAGCAATGCAGTGCAACCCAGGGCCCCTCTCTGTTCAGCAATGCAGGGCAATGCAGGACACCTCTCTGCTCAGCACCCCACCTGGGTCGGGAGTCCCATGGTGACCAGGTCCTACCGGGAATGCGCTGAGGGTGCTGGACTCAATGCCCAGCTGAGCATACAAGGCTGGGCCAGCCTCATCCTCTCACCGCACTGCTACTGTTAGGAGGCTGAACCAACCTCCAGATTTCCAAGCTGGCTTTTTCATGAGGGCCGAGCTTGCATTTCTCAGCTCTGGGGACACTGCCAACACCTGTACCACCACCAGTGTGTGCAATCCAAACATCAACAACAGCTCTCCACTCATATCCCAAGCTAGCCTGGAGTTCCTTAGGTTGGTGGGTGGTTGGCTACTTCCTATCCCCAAACCCTGAGGTCCTCATCAACCATGTTCTCCAGAGGGTCCCTGTATTAGCTCCCACGCACACCCTTCAGGTCCTCGATTGTGTTTCTCTGGACAATTTCAGGCTCCTGTCTATGTGTGACCACCTCCAGGCTCTCTGTGTCCCACCCAATCCCCCATGCATGTTCTGGGACAGGTTGCTTTATACTCCAACAGCACCTATCAGAACCTTCTCAGGCTCACTCCTCTCAGCCACGATCTCCTAAGCTGCCTGAATATGGGTCTTATGGCAATTAGCTTTAAACCTCATCCTCCCATTGCTATCCTGAGCACCACTGTAGAACTACAAATTCTGACTCCTTCTCCCCTCTGGCACTGAATCCCCTGCAAAAACAGGGACCTTGTAGACCTTCATATCCCTGGCAGTACTTCCAGAGGTGTCCGGCTGTATCGATTTCATGGTTAGTGAATGACAGTTTAAAACACCCTGCCATCCACAAAGAAAACAGTTCTACTCTGTCAAGGTTATCAAAAACACACATGACTTTCTGGGATGACCTTGCAGTATTTGCTTGAAAAGAAAACAACAAAAACCCAGAGCTATTTTTGATCACTGATGTAATGCAGGCACAGATATGTAACGAGCCCTCCTGTAAAGGAACGTGAGATTTGTAAAGATCCTGGAAGGAGAGTGAAAAACCTAACGTGGGTCATTCTTGGTTTTCAGTCTTGGCCTCAGATGCCTCTGTGAGATGGCACATTCCACTGGGAGACACCTCGGGCTGTTCAGACATGGAGACTCGCTGCCCGCTAGTTCCACGCTGGACCCTGGGTGGAGGGAGGTGAGGTGGGCGTGGCCCTGGCTGTGAGGAATTCAGTGGGGAGGAAAGAGCACAACAGGGGCAGGGGCAGTGGGGTTGGAAACACTGAGGCTGGGCCTCCGAGGACTTGAGGGAGGCTCGGGGGCCTTGCAGTAAAGAAGGAAGCAGGAGGTAGTACTCTAGGTGGCACTGGGGGGCTGAGGTGGGGCTTCTGGCTCTGAGGTCATGGGCTAGTGCTGGGGCCAGCTGGCCTGATATGACTCAGGCCTGGCATCCCTGCACACCAAGCATGTGTGTCCCCAACCTGACACCTGCCCCCACGGGAGGATGAAGGAAAGGCCCTGTCAGCCCACGACCAGAGCTGAGGGATCTCAGGGCTACTGGGGAGCCCGCACTGTGCAAGAAGGAGATGCATGTGGGCAGAGGCAGAGTGAGAACCTGGTCCCCTGGGCCTTGAGCATCACAGGTAAGCCATTCTGGACCCTCTGGTGCTCTGTCACACTCAACACTTCCCTCTTCAGTTTAGCCTGTTGGGTAATTTGCTAATTTCTAACGAAGTCAAAGATCGTTAAAGAAATAGATAAAGTTTCTACAGAAGCATCCAGGCAGAAGAGCTGTCAACACAGGAGTCGCCGCCGCTAACTGAGCTCTGACCACCCGACTCAGATGCCCTTCCTGGCCCATGGGGTGTTCCTTGCCCATGAGGAATACCCCACCCCAGGTGCAAGACACTGGGACCACAGGCCCTCCTGCTTGCCTTGGGAGTCTGAGTTCTGTCCAGCAATCGGGCCTCAGACCTGGGCTGCCATCTCAGTCTCTGCATTCTAGGCCCCAGCTGCAGGCAGACAGGTCTGCTCCAGGGGGGGTGTGGCTGGGAGGACGATTCGATGCCTATCAAAGACATAGTGGTGCTGGCTCTTACCAAGAGCTTTCACACATCCCCGCCTTGTCCTCAGTTGCCTCCTGTACTGGGATGGTCACCGCTGGACATCGGCAGTGGCTACCTAACCTTGCCCAGGTGTTCCTAACACTCCCTATTAACTGCCTCCTTTAATTCGGGTACAACAGCTAAGTCATCCCTTCAAAACAGAAGCCACACAGTTGCCCCCTGGTTTGAGCCCTGTGCTATCCTTCTGTCCCACTCAGAAGGAAACCTGGTGTCCACACCAAGGTCCACTGACCTCGCCCTTGTGGGCCAGTCATGTGGCTCCTTGCTGGCTCCCGAACATGGCGAGCACACCCCCATCACAGGACCTTTGCACATGCTGCCCCCTCACGAGGACCACATGGGCCCATGTGCTCAAATCCCTGCTCCGCGTCCCCGTCAGAGAAGACGTGTCTGACCACTCTGCCACTGCAGCTGCTGCACACGTCTCTGCAGTTGTGACCATTCCTAGAATCACAGCACCTCTCTGCTGAGTGCTGCATTGGTTCCTGCGCTAGGAGGTAAGTTCCATGGACAGTGTCTATTTCCCGTTCTGCTCTCTGTGCTAAAGCAGTTACTCATGCTCGAGAGCACTAATTAGGTGCCCGCGTAACTGGCGAACTAACCAAGCTCTCACTTGAAAGCCAGCAGAGAGACTGGGACGTGGCCACCCTTTGGCTCTGCCTGAGATGGGCACTTCTCTCCTGAGTAGGCCCAGAGAACCCTGCCTGGGCCCACTCCAGGCTGAGCCCTGCATCACCTTGTCTGGCAAGGAGCCTTGCAGGTAAAGGCCTGGGACTTTGCCCAAACTAGCACCAGGCCAGAGTGACTGAGGCTGCAGGGGGCTGGTGTAATTGGCAGTGGGAGAGCTTCTAGACGGGGATAGCAGACCCCAGAGCTGCCCAGGGAGGCCCAGTGGCGCCTGCTGCCTCTCCCACTGGCGTGAGGTGGCCAGGAGCAGCCTCCCTCCCCCATCAGCAGTGTAAACATTCCCAGAGCCTCCCACAGGAGAAACACTCCATCCAGGCTAGCAGCTGGGCCAGGCCCCGCCTGCCAAGCTGTTTTCCTCCGAGAGCCTTCCTGAGTGCTGCTATTTTTGGCCCTCGTGACAGTAATTGCCGGTGGTGGAAAGGCATAAAAACCGCTGCCAGGCTCGAGATGACCCAGAGAGCCCAGGGAAGACTGCTCTGGCCCTGCACCTGGTCACTGATGTGGGCACTCGGCTCCGACTGCGGGACTCCCAGCCCTGCGCCCAGAGCTTCCTGGGGGCTTCTCACAGACTGTCCTTGCTCATCCAGCACCTCTGGAGCCCCCTAGATACAGGTAAGAGAACAATAATCCAGTGATTTGAGATAAAACTCAAAGGATTTCTTATTTTTGAGGCAGTTATCAGCCTCGGACTTGCATGTGGGTTAGAGACGGGGGATTTAATTTAACAGCAGCAATAACAACTGCAAAGTGCTTTGCATTCATAAAGGGACACACAAGAGGTGTTAGTACATGTGTTTCTTATAATGGTCCTGCACTTATAACCCCGGTGTTCTGACGAGTAGGTGTGGGTTTGGCATGGTGATCAAGCCAAGCCAAAGATCCCGAGGTCAGGAAGTGGCAGAGCCGGGTTTTAAATCTGGGTTCCCTCGACTGCGGTCCGTTAGGCTGGGTTCTCTTATTTGTCAGGTTTCTAAACAGTAATGAGAGCCTTAAACACAGGCTTTTAATATTAGCAGGAGGGAGAGCCCAGGCAGCTACGCCTGGGGTCTGCCTCTGCTCTTGGATCTAGAGACTTCAAACCTCTCTCAGACTCTTGACTCACGTGGGCAGCCTCAGATGTGAGAAGGGACATGGGGGGTTGTCAGGAAGGTATGAAGCACCCTCACCCCCTATCCTCTGTCAACCAACAGGCTGCTGCATCCCTGTCCCTGGCAGCGATGAGGTCCCGGCTGCTGCTTTCTGTGACCCATCTCCCCACCATTCGGGAGAGCTCAGAGGAAATGCTGCCTGGGGGGCGGGAATCTTTGGCCTCCCCCAGCCTGGATGACTACGTGAGGTCCATCTGCCAGCTGGCACAGCCCACCTCAGTGCTGGAGGAAGCTGCTGCCAGCGTCCGACCCAGCAGACCGCACCGGCCAGCCAGGGCCCGTCAGAAGAGCAGCCCCACAGAGTCGCTACAGGACTTCACCACCCGCTTCAGTGGCCAGCAGCCCACACTGCCCGGGGCAGTCACTGCTGACCCCTTGGACTGGCTCTTTGGAGAATCCCAGGAAAAACTGCCAAGTAGGAAGGACCTGTCGAGGAGGACTGGCCCATCTGCTGACACTTGGGGTTCACACAGGCAGACGGACAGCGGCAACACCCAGGGGGGTCCCAGAGGCAGGTCCTGTGATGCCAGGGTGCCAGGGCACTCTCTGGTGAGACTGTCCAGGCACTGGCACCAAGGCATCCGGGCTTCGGGACAGCCTGTCCAGGCTGCAGCCTCCCCCACCAGCTCGCACCCCAACAGTGTCCTTAGAACTCTCTATTTGCACCTCCCTGTTATCCATGAACTCTGACCCCTCCCCAATAAAGACTTCTGGAAAGAACATGCAGGTCTGTGTCAACTCCCTACTCTCCCTTCCCCGAGTGGGCACCACCCCTGGCAAGGGAAACGCTTTTCTGCAGGGCGTTGGCAATTCATAGTGAGACCCCTGCTCTGAAGAGCAGAAACAGCCTCTCTCACATGATGGGGTGTAACTCATCCCATTTGCACTACTTCTTTCTGGCTGATCACTTTGGGCATATTACTGTCTCTGGTCCTTGGTTTTCTCCTGGGTAAAATGGGGGCAATGGCTGGAATCTGTTTCCTAGGCTAGACTGATGAGTAAATGGAGTAAGATTCACACAGATCACAGGGCAAAAATCACAAGCCCCCTCACAAATGGCTATTATGGATGTGGTTGCTTCACGGGTGGGGAAACAAGTTGGTGGGGGGTAGAGTGGAGAAGAAATAAAGAAATGAAGGCCTCAGCCTCCCAGTCGGTTCAGAATGAGGCTCACCCTCCCACGCCAGTCCTTTGGCTCCACCCTCAGAGCCCAGGTTCCATGAGGCACAAGAGAAAACAAGGGGTCTCAGCGAATGCGCCTACTGTGTTTTAGGGGCCTGTCACTGAGCACCGGTTCACAAATCCTGCACCATCAGGAGAGCTTTCCCCATGCAGGGGGGCAAGTCAGAAGCTGCTCCAGCTGAGCGCGGAGGAGGACCAGGTGACCCTGGACCAGGTGGCCCTTTCCCCAACCATCCATCCCCACATGCCTCACCCCCGGATGCTCTCAGCTGTGGAGCAAAGAGCAGGCCATTTTCTGGCCACCCACTCAGGCAAGTCCTTGCTCATTCCACATGTCCTAAGGCCCAGTTCCCCACAGCCTGGTGAGCCCCAGTTCCTAGAGGCATCTGGCAAACAAGGCGGTGTTGGTGAGGCATAGGAGGGAGGAAGGACTGTCTTCCTCAGAGAGGCAGGTGTGGCCATGGTAAACTCAGAATACTCGGGCCCGGGACTTGTTGCCCCTCGTCTTTAGGCTGGGCTGGAGCTGGCCGATCCCGGTCAGGACAGGGCAGAGAGCGGCAAAGCTCACTCACCTGCTGCTTCGGGTTCTTTCACCTCCTTGCTCTGTGGTCTGTCAAACTCCCTTTCTTCCCTTTCCTTTCTTTTTTCCCCATTGGTTATTTTTTTTTTTTTATATTTTTATTGTTATTTATGTCTT
>PVIJ01014166.1:0-41989 GCA_004024925.1 Scalopus aquaticus | reverse complement strand
GTAGCTAAAATTCAGGGTTGGTCAGGTAGTAGGCGTGTCAACACTCCAAGGAAATGATCTAAGATCACAGGTCTTGCATATCAATGCTTAACCTGGCGCCAGGACCATCCTGTCCTTATCTCGAGCACAGAGACTGGAAGTATCAGCTCAGCCTTTGATCTCCAGGAGCATTCCGGCCTAGCCTCAGGCCCCCAACAGCATTCCATTAGGAAATGGAAGAGGAGGGTATGGAGCTCAAGCCACTGGGGTCGGGGAGGCTCAGCGAGCTGTGAAAACAGGCCGTTTGGACCTACAGCTTCACTTCTTCTTCCACCACACTGGCTTCCCCATGGGCAGTTAACAAATGAGGAAAAGGCAAGGCCCTAATTCAGGGATGGATCCGCACAATGTGCCAGCACCAGCCGGAAGTGGACAGCCCGGTGCTGTAGCCTCTTGGGTGGCCTTCAAAGACCATGGAGGATGGAATTCTTCCGGGGCAGAACTTGAGGCATTACTTCTGACTGTTCACTTTGGCCTGAAATATGGGTGTATAGTAACTCACACATCGTTTGAGATTTTGAAAGGATGCTAATAGGTAATGAGGAAGTTTGGGGAAGAAATGAATGTGTGGACCTCTTGAATGAGATCCACAGTATGAAGATACTAGTGTTCCGCATTACAGCCTAGCAGAGCAAGCGTGGCGCTGGGGGCTTTCAACAATCAGATGGACAAGATGACGCCGCGGTGGGCCTCATTTGGCCTCCTTCTCTAGCCCCTCTTTTTCAGTGGACCCACATATGAAATGGTCCTGGCAACAGGGCTGCACTTGAGTTGAGTAACTTGGGTCCTCTAAAGTTTCATGTGGCTCCCGCCACTGAGGAGCAGACAACCCACTAATAGCAGGAAGGTCCGCAGTTGATAGTCACCTGCCGGGAAGAGCAGTACTTGGGGATGAGCGATTTCAACCAGCCCCAGACAACCTCACGGGAAGAAGGCTGGCGAGGGGTGGGAGGTGGGGGGGTGGGGGTGGGGGGAGGCTGACCTCCCTTGCCTCCCACCTCCCACCTCCTGCTGCACTCCTGGTTACCCAGAGGGCACAGGAGCACCGTTGCTGCAGTTCACCCAGCCTCCCACAACAGGGTGGCAGAGAAGAGGGGGGCAGGGGTCTAGAGAGGGAGGCAAGAGATTTCCAGCAGCCCATACAGAGTGAGTGCAGTGTTCTGTGAGACACGGGCTTAGCAAGTGCCCGCTGTGTCGTCAACACTCACAGGTGAAAACACCGAGAGGCCAGAGAAGTGAAGCTGACGACTGCTCAAGGGCACACAGCTAGTTCACAGCAACGCTGGGTGTACCCCGCAGTGGCAGAGCAATAGCATACCAAGGGGAGGCTTCTATTTTTGCAAGAAAGTGTATGTGGGAGGAGCGGTTGAAGATCAGAACCAGATCAGGATGTTTAGCTTTGTGAGCTAAACTAAGGCAACTGTATTTATCCCAGAAGCAACTGTGTTAGTCTGCTCAGGCTGTCACAACAAGAGAACACAGACCAAGTGATTTAAACAACAGAAATTTATGTCCTCGCAGTTCTGGAAGCTGGAAGCTCAAAATCAAGGTGCCGTCAGGGTTGGTCTGCCTGGTTTGCGGAGGGTCACTGCATCTTCAAATGTCCTTTTTTCTGAGCATAGAAAGATCTCTAGTGTCTCTTATTATTATCTGTTGGATCAAGATCCCACTCTTAGGACATCATTTAATGTCCTTTGCCTCCTAAAAGGTCCCATCTCCAAATACAACCACATTGGAAGTTAGGGCTTCAACTTATGAATCGAGGGGAACACAATTCCGTGTCCCCCAATGAGAGATTTTAAGGAGAGTGGCATGATCTGATTTGACTCATTCTGAGCAGGCTGCAGCGTGGGGTGGTTGAAGCGGGGAATGGATGGAAGGCAGTCCAGACACCATTTGTAAACTGTGGACGCTGTAGGAAGCAAGGGTGTGGGGCAGTGGGTGGAGAGAAGAGCAAGGGGAATTTGATACCAGGCAAAAGGTGTTTCAAAATTGCCAATGGCAGTGCCCCAATTGCTTACCGGTTACTGTATTGGTTCTGTACCCGTGCGCACATTTGTAAGACTACTCAGGTTTAGGGAACTACAACAATGGGATTTATTTAACAAACAGGGAAAAGCAAAGAATTACTGAAGTCAACATATGGCCGTTTACCTTACTTAAAGCAATGTCCAGTCCTTTAAGTCCCAGAAAAGTAGCAAAGGTGGCGTCTTCCCGCCACTGCTGAGGTGGAGCTCCTCTTCCAAACAATAGGCCACGTTTCCAAAATGGCGTCTTCATTCTTCTGCAGACGTGCAACAATCAGACTGTAGCCCAGGTTCCAACTCACGAGGATGACACAGAACACAACTGCAGATGTTCCCGGAACTGCCATGGTGCCCCAGCACAGCACCAGGCCAACAACACTACAAACAGCAACTACAGAGGCCAGATGGCCCTAGAGACTGCACTCGTGCATTTTAGGAAAGCACCCGCTATGGGCCTCTGCCTTCTTCCTTCGGCTTCAATAAAGACAAAACTGGGAGCAGTTTCCTTTGCTCGGCTACTTGCAAAGCCTCCAAAGTCGCTGGTCCCAAAGTCACTAAAGATTCTAAAAACACTCAATCCGAAACGCTATATCCCGGCGGCTCAAAAACTTCTGGCGCCTGATTTCCAAATTCTCACTCTTGGCGGCTACATTTTCTGCCACTGATTCCTGTATCCCTACATCATGACGACTGCCTTCCCCTTCTTCTTCAGTCCCTTTTATTTCTCATCGGACTCTCCACCCCAAACTGCAAAGTTAGCATTTTCCCTGGGGCTATTCATTCTCATCAGCAAGCCCCCTCCAGAGGGCACAACCTCCACTGGACTTTGGACTCAGCCCGGTTACAAATTGACAGGATAAGGTGACCAAACAGATGGACAGAAGGGGAAGGACGTTGGAAAGGAGAAGCGGGGGAGCTCTGGGCTTGCAGATTTGGGGTGTGGGTGGCTGGTGTACCAGCGCTGGTGAGCCATTTGTGGAGATGATGGGTCCAATTTTTGGCAAGTTGAGCTTGCGGGGTTTGTGATACCCATGTAGAAGGATCCAAAAGGTTGGACTCTGCAGACACCTGAGTGGAATTAGAGCTTGTGCCAGTCTCAGTAGCAGATTTCAAGTACAATCACAATTTACTTGATCTTTTTCCTCTTCTGAACCAAAAATGGCCCACACATGGCCCTGCAACCCTTTCAAATCACAAAGATGAAAATCTCAAACACCGAAAGCCTAGCAGAGATGCCTCAGCCTGTTTCTGCTTCGTTTTTCCAGCTTGCTGCTTCTCATTTCTCCCAACCTCTGCTTCTTCCACTCCCGATCCCTGTGCCTTTTATTCCTCCCCCTACTTCTTCCCTGGCCGTATATTTTAAAAATTATTTATTGAGGTAATGTTAGTTACTTGGTAATGTTGGGTATTTATTGAGGCAGCGTGGGTTTAAACACTATGTGTGATATTGGGGGGGCAGGGTCACACCTCCTCAGCTGTGTCACCAACAAGCCCACCTCCAAGGCCTCCATAATCTACCACAGATCCTTGGGCCCCTCCCACCTTAGCTTCCTAGCCCTCTCTCCCCTTCTGGAAGCCTCAGTCTACTTGAGTGGCAAGGACCACACCCCCTACTTGAGTGGCAAGGACTGTGTATGAGTTTCCTAGGGGTGAATGGACACGCCCAAGGGAGCCAGGTGTAGCCACATTACAGACACAAACTTCCAAAGGCAGGGTCCTTAGAAAAAAGTGGACATGGGTATATCAGTCAAGACAGAGCCGGACTGCCCACAGAGAAGCAGCGGGAGGCCCACACCAGGACCCTGCCTAGGCCTCACACCAGAATCAGCATTTGCACAGCTGCTGGCCCGTGGAGAAATCAGCGCTAATCTGAGAAGCCGCCATGAGGAGTGGAGAGCTCAGTCGTGGTCTGTAAAGAGCCCTCTTGGTTTTCCTCCTTCCCACCCCATCACCTCAGAATTGCTGAGTCAGGTTAGAGGGAGCAGCGTTGTCTCAGAGCTGACCTCTCCCTGCTCTCCTCCCTGTCAGGGAGACAACTCAAGATTGGGCAGGGGGAAAGGCCATCCAGCTGGAGCCTGGAGTCTCGGGACTGGATGGAAGTGAGCCTGTAGGCAATGGGAGTTACCGGGAGTTACGGGGGCGACCCACATGGTCAGAGGGACCTCCCCACCCTGCGGTGGGGAGAAAACGCAGCAGAGTCCAGGTGGAAGTGATAACTGCAAAGGAGAAGGTTCTGGTCTGTGCCCAGAGTGCTGAGATTCCTCCCGTCACTAGTCACTGTTCTCAGCTAGTCACTGGGACCTCCCCTGGCCCCTCCAAGTTCTCAAGCCCCAGGGGCAAGGTGGGGTGAGCAGGGCCTTTGTTACCTGAGAGTGGCCTCCAGAAGGGAGGCTGAGAGCTCAAGGGAAAGGCGCACTCACCCTCCCCTTTACTGCGGGGGAGGCCCATACATATGATAGAGCTGTCAGAAATAAAGTACAAAAACACACCATGTAAACTGTGAAAAACAAATCTTTTTGTTTCTGAACAACGAATGCAAAAAATTGCAGATTTTTAATCAATGTAGAAAAAAAGCACAAAGATAAATCTATGCTGCGAGTCACCACAGTGGGCCGCCCACTATGGCTAATTCTATTTCTGGGCACCTAGCAGCTGTCTTTGAGTTAGGTTGGGGCCGCATGATTTGCTTTAGTCATTGAAATATGAGCAAAGTGACATATGTCACTTCCACAGATGGAAGCTTGAAGAACCACAGTGCGATTTGCCACGTTCCCTTTTTCCTTGCCTCCACAACCAGGGAGGACGAACATCCCTTACCCCGGCTCCCTGGAGAGGACAATGAAGAGAAGCGCCCCCTGCTGGCACATTGTGAATGTTGCAGGAGTGAGAAAACCGTGATTTAAGTCGCGAAGTTGGTGGGGTGTGTTACTGAGGTTTTTCCTGGTCCCTCCTGACTCTTCTGAGTACTCAGCAACATGCTGAGTGTGGAGGGACCACATCCAAGGGCTCAGTTCATGTGAGTGATCAGGTTGTCCTGGTCCAGTTCTGCATAGAGGATCCGGGGCCATTTGCTGGAGTCAAAGTGTTGACTAGGAAGCCACCAGGCACAGGGGCCTTCAGAGAGAGCCCTCGTCAGAGGATAAAGGGGAAGGGCAGAAAGTGGAAGGGCTGAGGCTGCATTGAGAAGATGTTGGCTGTGGGTAACATAGAAGAATAGGAGAGATTGGCCAGAGCGTCCACCTAGAGTTGACAGGAAATGACAAGAGATAGCTGTGTCACATGGCAGGCACAGGCATTCAGAAGAAGACATCTAAGCAAGGCCAAGATGCTTCTCCACAGCAACTCATGAAAGTCGCAGGAAGAGGAGGAGGCGTGGCTTTTTTTTAGTGGTGCGGCATGAATAAGTCATCGAGCTTCACCTGTTCCCACCTGTACAGTGGAAATGAAGTCAAATGGGAAGATTAGGCTTCCTGGGAAGATGGACGTCCTCAGTGGGCCTCCCTGTGGCCCTGTGGGTCATTCAGGAGCTAGGGACTAAAAGGCCAGATGACCAGTCACTATCTCTGGGAAGCTTCCCATCCCACCCAGATGTCCTCGGAAACCAGGGGTGAACACAGGCCTTGGGCACCCCTGCTCTGACAGCCTCACAAGGGACAAGATGCCCAACCTCGTGTCTCCACATCCCAATTGAAAGTGTCCTGTGTTTCCTTTCCCACAGAAGCTAAGCAGGCACAGGGTAAAGGAAGAAACAGTGGATCTTTCACTTTTCCTTGATGGCTACCATCCCTGGAGAAAGCAAATGGCCCTGCATTCAGGTGTGAGTTCAGACTCCCATCCCCCACCAGGCTGTGTCTCTGCTAAAGGCTGCGTGAACCCCAAGTGCCCTAGTGAGCTCCTCCATTTCTCTTACCCCACTCCCTGAAGTCTAGAATAGGGGTCTGCAAATTAGTGGCCTTTGATAAGACCCTAAAATGCACTCACAGCTGAATGCAACCACCAGGGGCCAAGCCAGACAGGAGGGAGATGGTTGCTGTCCTGGCTTCTCCTGTCTTCTCCAGGAGGCATCCAGAAGTGGGCAGAGCTCTGGGTCTGGGCTCAGATCATCCGAGGGTGACTGCTTGCCCTGCTGGGTGGCACCCAGCAAGTCACTGAACTCCTACGTCTGAACCCGCACATGTGAAATGGGGATAAGGACACCTGAATCAAGGCCCGTGGTGAGTGTTGGATGTGATGCCATGGACATGGTGGGTCAGATGTGGCCCCAAGGATATATGGTTTGTGTGACCCTTTTGGAGTCTGGACCTTTTTCCAGGAACGTTTAGCTGGAGAAAGGTCTGGGGGAGAATTTTTCAAGAATTATCTTCTGTTCACCTGCAAAGACAAAGGGCAAAAGAAATCTAGAGGATGTTCTCAAGTGAGGGTTGAGCAAGCCATTTACAGGGAGCTATGGGTGGGAGAGGGGCAAAAAGAACAGAGGCCAGTATTGCTGGAGAATATCCAGAGGCCTGTCCCTGCTGCCAGTTCCCACCTGAGGGCCTCCCACTTTGCCAGCCAGACCAGCAGCCTCGAGCTGAACATCTACTGCACAAAACTGGGGCACAGACAGCATGAACCCCAGTGGGAGTCTGCTCTCTGTCTCCAGCCACTTCCCAGTCTGGGATCCTGCAATGTGACTTATGGCCAGCAGGCCCGTTCCTACCAGTCTGATGTGGCAGAAAGACTGTCTCCCAGCCCTGTCCCCAAAGCGTGGCCAGCATCACTCCCTGCATCCCAGTGATGCTCTGGGGCCTCAGCTGGATGGGTGGAGGTGAGAGACAGTGACAACAAACTGGGCACAGACTTTGGAGACGAGGGTCAGGGGTCAGTGTCCTCAGGGTAAAGGACGTTGCCAACTCTGGGCTGCTTCTGGGTTTCCTTCTTATCTGGCAACTCGGACTTGTAGGATCTGTGTGAAGAGCATCCAGGGAAAATACCTAAGCCTCTCGGGATTTGAAGCCTTTCCATCAGAGGAACCCACCCAAAGAAAAAGGCAACACCCACCCAGGTTTATCTATTTTTATTTTTTATAAAACAAGCTACAAATCATCTCCCCCCCTCCACACAAAGGAAAACCACACAACACAGTCTACACACATGTATGAGGGAGAAGATGCCTGGGGGAGGTTCTGAATTTCTACCAGGAGCCACTTCCTCTGTGTTTTGTGCTTCCTCCAGGCCAGAGAAAGGGCTGGAATCTTCTGGAAGGTGCATCAGCTCCAGCACACTGAGTTTTCTGGCCCAGGTCTCACCATGTTGGAAAGGGGCCTCCAGTAACCAGGGAAACAACCTCCAGACTTTCGCCAAACAGCAAGCACCTACTTCTCCAGCTGAGCTCCATCAGAGCACATCCGGAGAAGCAGCCACGCCCTCCAGCGGGCACGTCCCCAAGCGTGGCGGGGCGGGGCGGGGCGGGGCGGCGGGGTGTTGGCTGCTGCTCACAGAACCAGAGTCTTCCAGCCCTGAAAGGGATGCAACTGTCTGCCCAGGTGCATGTGCTTCCAGGAATAATGAGACGGGACCACGGCAAGGCCGGACTTCCACGGCAATCCGATTAGGATGCCAGTCCTGGCTACTTCAGCACCCTGGAGGCCTCCAAAGCTTGGGAGAAGAAGTGCTAGTGTAACTGGCTGCTCTGGCTGAAGGCTGGCTGATGAGCACAGTCACCTGGGCAGAGGAAGCCGCGCATCTGTCGTGAGGGCTGGGCAGCCCGCACTGGAATCCCAGTGAAATGTCTGTGGCGAGCTGGGCCTGGATTTCCCCAGAGTTGGGTTATTGTCCCTGCACTTCTATGGGAGACAGAATAGGAGGCCCAAGGTCAATTTTGCTTCTGGAATTGGCCTTAAGCCTGGATGCCGGTGAGATCTGAAGGAACAGGAAGAACCTCAATATTGGGCTAAGAGAAACATAAAATCATTGCGTTACCAGCATGGTGACCAATCAGCCCTCCCTCTGACCAGTGAGGAGGCCTGGGGGGAGAGAGAGGAAGGTTGCAGTGGAACCCGGTCCAACCAGGCTTGAGATGGCCACGTCTCAGGAAGGCTCGTGGGTGGTTTTGCGGAGGTGAGAAGTCTTCCTGTCTCAGCACTGACACACAGACTTCCCGGCCTCCTGCCCCGATACTTAGAGAAACTCGCTGAAATAAAAGGCCCCACTGTGTGCCTTTTTCTTCTTTGCTTCCCCCTCATGCTTTACAGAGTGGATGCCAAAAGTGGGCGATAATGTTTCAGCAGACTAAATGCCAATCCGCTGAGGGTAATTTGCAAGGACTGTGGTGGCCCCACTGATTCTGGGCTACCAGGAGGTCAGGAGAACAAGGCACGCGGGCTTGGGAGATCTGTGCGTGCTGGCTACGCCTTCCCTCTGGGGCAGCTGCATCTGTGCCCCCAAAGGCCAACTGCGAGATGACGCGCCAGCCATGCCACAGGAGGCTCCTCCACAGACAAGAGCCGATGGAGTCTGCAGAGAATCACAAGGCTCCCCCTAGATGCCCACTGAATCCAAGCGGGCCTGCGTTCCAGAAAGCTGGGCCAGACCCCCCACAGCCCACAGCAGGGAGAGAGAGGGGATTAAACCAACAGTAATGCCAACACCTGTACAAAAGAACTATACAATTTACATATATATTTATATACAGTATATAAATCTCTTTCTTCTCAGTCCCAGAAACCCTCCCCCCTCCAAAACAAAAACAAAAAAATCTAAAAGTTGTCAGTAGCAGATCCAAAGAAACTTACAATAAGAGAGAATAAACAGTCTTTCGTCCCTTTCCTTTCCCCACCGGTATTAGATAATGGTGTTTAAAAACGAAACCAAAAAGAAAACACGCAAATACGAATTATTAAAAGTGCAAACACGTTGGGCACCACTTATGTTACAGGGATGTGGCCGGGCGAGGGCAGCGCCGAGTGCAGGCGTCTGGTGAGCCATCCTGTCTCCCTGGTCTCTCCATCTGCCCTGGGGCTTCCTGCTCCTTAGACGAGACGGCCTACTGAGAAGGGAGGTACAAGCAGGAGGGAGTGACAGTTGGCTTCGAGGAAAATCTGAGCACATAGAGCAACTTCCTCACTCTAGCAGCCTTTTCCACCTGCTACTTGATAAGGGCCTGGGGGCCCAGGCAGCCTAGCCCTGCAGGTAAACCAGCTCGTGGTCTGCCACCAGGAGGCATAACAACAGTGAGTGAAACAAGTCTAGTGTGCCAGAGAACCAGGGGTGGCGAGGCAACACAGCCGGGGGCGCCCCCTGCACAAAGCAGGAGGCCAGCCTTTCAGCAAGAGACCAGGCAGAAGTGCGGGTGCTTGTAAACAGGCAGGGGTGGCAGGAGCCTCGGGCATTGGCCTAATCTTTCTGTTGTGTCTTCAGCAAAACACACTGAAAATAGGAATCTATTGTAAGTCACCTGGCCAGTCAATGCTCCCACTCCCACTGCACCCCAAAGCTGCATGGGGGGTCCATAGAGGGAAGCCCAGAAAGAAGGCAACTTACTGAAAGGGTTTGTGCCTGCTCGTTTTCCCTGGGGGAAGCTGCCAAGACTGCCACCTGCAATGAACAGGAACATGTGACACTCAAGTGGCCTTGACTGGCATAACTGGTTGGGCCTCTACTTACCTGGGACCCTATTTCCCGCTAACTTCCAAAATGTAGAGTGGACTTGGGGGAGAGCCAGGAATGGCTTGGAGTGCTTTCTGTTCTGTGGGTGTCAGTGGCCCTGTTCAGCCTGGGTGACTCCATTGCTTTTCAATGCCTCTGAACAAAGTCCCTTTTCCATAAGATCGGGTCCCCTCCTGGGTGCGCCTTTGGAATCCTCAGCTATGAGCTAAGAAAGGGTTTGGTGCTGATGGAATTTTTAAGTCCTTCCAGGTCCTGGCTCTCCAAGTCACAAAATGTCAGAGGTTGAAAGAACCTTAGTGATCGTCTGGTCTCCCTGCTTGCTAGTCAAGTCTGGAAACTACAAATCAGAGTAGTTGAGGGACTAAAACAAGGTTCAAGGTTCATTCTATTAATAGCTGCTGACTCTTAGTGCACCGAGCAGTTTTAGGGGCTTCTGCAGGAACCAGAGCCCCAAAAGGAAGAGGAGAATGCTGGAAGGGAAGCATGCCATGAGCTGGGCCAGCTCTGTGTGACCCCTGGGGGGCCACGTGACCTTGTGTGTACTCCTAAACCTCTCTGGATTGGTCTGCAGAGCCAAGGGCACCACAGCGGCAAGCCCTTCTCTGCGTCTCTCGCTGGATTGCCATGAGGTAGACTGAAGTCATGCAGATGGCGAAAGAGCTTGGAGGAGGATCAAGTACTGGGACTCCAGGCCCACCCATTGGCCTTGTGAAACCTCAGCTCAACACCCCTGCTAAGGCCGGAGAAAGAGACAGAGCACAGGATGGGGTAGAGGTTGGTATAGGCAACTTCACAGATGAACAGACAAACTTGGAAATGTGGTGTGACAGCCGAGGCAGGCAGGTGGGAGGGGCGGAGCCAGGTTGTCTTCTGAATCCCAACTTTCACCTGCTCTATCCAGCAACTGTTTCTCTTGGTAGTGAATGGAAAGACTGCACATAGAAAGAGGGGCCTGCAGCATTCCTGCCCAGCAGGCTGCAAATGTACCTCCATTCTCACCTGTGCAGGTGAGTTAACCTCTTTATCTTGTCACATCACTCAGTCCTTGGCACTACTTTATATGCCCAGATACAGTGATCAAATTATCCCCACTTATTGATGATGCAACTGAGACTTAAGAGGGGTCATTGCTTTTCTGTGGTGAAGCAAACTTAGAGCCAGTTGTCTGCTCCCAGAACCATGTTTTAAGCAACAAGGAGGACAGGAAAAAGCCTGAACTGAGGACAGCTGGCAGCCCCGGCAATTTGAAGGAAGAGTGGGTTTTTAAAAAAATAAAGGGTCTATTCTCCATCCTGCCTGGCTTACAGAATGGTGACAATAATCCTGACAACAATCCTGAAAATGCTTTAAAATCTGGGCAGGACCAGTGAAGAAATAATCCCAACCTCTGGAACATCTGGTATTTACTTGCTGTACAGAGAAATTTTCTCCCCAGTGAGGAGTCTAGTTGGTTTAAAAAAGAATACCTGTATTCATGTAGCATTTCCAAAGAATTCCAGCCCTCAAACCCAAAGCTATACCCATCCCTCCAACCTGCATGGTCCGGGCCACCTCTCTGCCCCCTCCCAGCATGCAAGCCCCTCTCCGCCCACCAGAGGGCACCGCATGACACCAGATGACCTAGGCACAGACTCCACTTACACGCCTTGTCCCCAAGTGGCTTTTCTGCCACTCCCCAGAGCAGACACTGCTGCCTTCAGCCAGTAATTGTGTTCTGCTCATGACATTCACCACGTACTTGGCACTAAGTTCACACAAGCACCATCTTGTGAAAGCTTCACACCAAATCTATCAGGTAGATAGCAGCAATCTCCGTCTTCAGATGAGGAAACTGAGGCTCGAAGAGGTTAGATAACTTGGCAAAGATTACAGAGCTAGTAAGTGAAGCACTGAGATTAAAAGTCAGGATCATCTGACTTCAAGGCTCTGCTCTTACCTACACCCCCACGCCCCTGCCGAGACTGTGACTCCCCGCCCCTCCATGCCTTCCACTCATGGTCTACGGTCCTGCAGGCACCACCTGCCTGGAAATTAGAGGTTTCCCCTCTGAATGTGCTTCCCTGCCCAGCAGCTTCTACCCTTACCCCGAGCGGGATCTGCTCCCTTACTTCTCTGACCTCACCACTGTTCTTACCCCCTTGGCCTTTCTCAGGAAGCAAGACGGCCTGCTCACAGGACCATCTGGGAACACTGGGTCGTTGTGAGGGGTTGGCGGCCTGGCTGGGAGTCCTGACGCCAGGTTAAGCGCCAGCACTGACGCTGTCTCCTGCGCAACCTTGAGCAAACTGCTGTCCCTGTCTGGGCTGCTCTCGACTCTGCAGCTGCCACGTGGCCCTAAGGAGCATCCAGGGCAGTGGGCCCTGTGGTGCGTGTAGACAGGGGAGCAGAGAGTAACTGTGCTCCAGTTAGGTCCACACCACCCTTATCCACCACCTTTCTTCCTCGCTCCCTCGCTCCATCTCTCTCTCTCACACACACACACTCACACAGACATTTGCACGATTAATGCACAGGCACAGGCTTCCACACAGGCCACACACACACATGCAGATGCAGATATACATAGACTTGCATGTGCACAAACACACACAGACATATATCAACATGCACATGCACCAGCCATGCACACACACCCCCCCAAACATGCTCACAGAGACAGAGACAGGTATGCAGTGGCTCACACAGCCACCACACAGACACGTGCCCCTGCCGTGCTTTCAGCCAGGGTGTACGCTCTGGGGCCAGGGGCAGTTCCAAAGCTCTCTCTGGTCTCCCACGTCCCGCCTTTGGGGTGGGGAAGTCAAGAGGGACGTTAAAGGTGTTAGCTCCAGAAGGATGACAGTTTCACCCTGAAGCCCTAGGGACTTCCCTGGGCAAAGCTGTGATGGTAACTCACAAACCTGTCTCCAGCTGAGGCTGGACTGAGCAGGAACGTCTGGATGAGCAGCGCCCCTAAGTCTGGCCTTCCAGTTCACAGGTTTCCTGGCTGCTTCTCGCGGCCCTGTGCGCCGGTGGACCCTGGGGGCTGGCACGGCTTCAGAGGAAGGCCACGAACCTGAGGTCATCACCCTCGGCCTCCCCTGGCTCCCGTGTACCATGCAGAGCAGAGCTACCAGCATGGGGAGGGGACAGAGGGCAGAGCCTCTGCAGGGCTCCGTGATTCTAGCCCCACTCAGTCCAAAGGTGCTCCTAGGTAGGCCTGGAGTCTCCACCAGCACTGAGCGGGCTCTTCCCCATCCTGGTAAGTGTGTCGAAGTTAGATGTCACAAGAGCAACACCCTCATCACTCATTTGAAAAGGACCTGATGAACTGCTGCTAAGAGCAGGTACTGTGGCTACCATTGAGCATACACGGTCCACAGTCCACGACCTCAAGGGAGAATTGGAAAAGTAAACAGCAATAGTGTAATAAGTGCTACCGACAGCAGCGATCGTGGCATGAAGAGTAGTGTCTCCTGCATAGACTGAGTAAGGATAAGGGCCTCATGCATCAGCTCCTCCTCTGCACCAGGCCTCCAGCATGAAGCATAACACACCCAGGGAACAGTTCGATAAACGAGCACCCAGGTCTCATCTACGGAGGGCGCCTTGGCCGCTGCGCTGAGGGGCTGGGGGAAGGATGGAAGGCCAGGAGCACAGGGACAGGCACTCACCTTCTTTATTAACACCCAGGCAACCCTTCAGCTCGGGCAATGAGATGACCTTGTCCTTGTTCAGGTCACAGTAGTCGGTGAAACGCCGGGCACATTTCTTGGGCTTAGCTTTCTTCTTCACATAGCGCTTGAAGGGCTTCATCTCCCGCTTGTTAATGTCATTGCTGCTGTTGCTGTCCAGCTGGCTGAAGTACCAGTGCACCACTCGCTCCTCCAGGGTGTGGCTGGGGTCCGGCTCTGAGAACCTGGTATGGGCAGACACCCCGCCCCAGAGAACACAGCTCAGCATCCTGCAGGAACCACCAGCCCCGCTTTGGTTTTCTCTCGTGGTCAGATGCCAGGGTTCTGATCTGGGCTGCCACAGCCAGGTAGGAAAGGCTTCTCCAAGCGAAGACCTCTCAGCCCTACTCGGCCTGCAGCAGAGGGCCTCCCTGGTGTCACAACGCATTAAGCGCAGCACTCTGAAGCTCTCCAGAGCCACTGCAGCACGAATTCAATACCTGTCCCACATGGCGCAGCAGACCTCTCCTGCCTCGCCTGCTGCTCCCCTCAGCAGTGTATTTCAGTAGGCCTGCCTGTTCTGCTCCCCACTCTGTCTCTGGTGAATTCCCTCATACCCCCACACCTCTGGCCTACACCCCAGTTCTTCTATGCAAAAATAAATAAATCTGCTAAAAAAGAGAAAAGCCTATAACAGGATAGAGTCATCGCTTCAACTAGAGCCACAATACAAGGTGGTCCAGGGCCTCCCTGGTGGCGCAACAGGTTAAGCGCAGCTATGAAGCTCTCCAGAACCACCGCAGCATGAGTTCGATACTGGGCCAGGGAGCTTCCCACATGGTGCAGCAGACCTCTCCTGCCTCGCCCGCTGCTCCTCTCAGCAGTGTACTTCAGTAGATCTTTCTGTTCTGCTCCCCACTCTGTCTCTGGTGAATCCTCTCACCACCACACACCTCTGGCCTGCACCCCAGCTTTTGTGTGCATAAATAAATAAATCTTTTGAAAAAAATCCTTTCTTTAAAAGTCAGGGTGGTTCATTTCTTGGGGGTCTGCAATTAGGAGGCCCTTATGACAGGAACCTGCCCCATCCTTACTATAGCCAGAAACTTTCTCATTCACTCAGGAAAACCACTTTTGGAGTTCAAATGTCATTATCCGGGCCTAGTATTCCCTGCCAGACAAGCGGCACTTCACATGTGAAAGTGACTATGGGAAGGAGTTCTCCTGCCCACTTGGGGTACACCCCAAAGCAGGAGGTGCCATTCCTGGCCCCAAGTGGCTCACCGTCTCCGTGAGACCAAGACAAAATCATGACACCAGGCAGTAACGATTCAGTGTGAAGTGTGATGTTACCATGCCTGTCACTGCCACATCCAGGTGTGGAGGGGAACTGAGAGGAGGTGGTTGCGATGGACACTGATTCTCAAACTGGCAGGCCCCAGGCCCGCTAGGAGTGAGCCCTCACAGAGAGCTGAAGTCAGGAGGCCACGGTAGGCCCAGGATGCCACGTTTACTAGAATCGCCAGGATTCTGCCGGGCAGCAGCAGACTAGAAAGAGTCCTCGAGAATGCACTCTGGTATGGGGAGAAGAGTCATGAGTAGTCACCTTTTTGGTGACCAAAAAGGGGAAAGCCAAAGTTCTCCTCTCTGTGTGTAACTGCCGTGTGGCCTGCCTGTCCGTTTTATTCCTGTAAGCCCTCTTTTCTCGAAATATATTTGACTTTTAAAGCCAGTGATGGGCGTGCTCCCAAAGGGGTGGCGGGGGTATCTCAGCAGAAGACAGTCACAGGGAGATCTTTGTGGCGCCTGCTCTTGGGGCTTGGCACCGAGTAAGCGTGGTCCAGGCCCTTGTGTTCAAGTTCAGGGCAATCTTCCCTGGTGGGGGAAGAAGGCTAAGACTAGGAGTCCCGAACATGCAAATGCTTAGGCTGCAGGGCACAGGGAGACTATGAGACCAGCAGGGTCAGAAGTGGCGGCTGAGGGGCTCCCTGTTCCACAGAAGTTCTAGACCAGGGGGTCAGGTCTGTCAGCACATTCTGAAGCTATACCTAGCAAGGAAAATATTCAAGTCACTTGCCAATGCCTTAGTATTCTCTGGGATTTGCCAAGTTTTCCAGAAGGGACAGAGAGGATCATCTCGACCAATTCCCTATGAACCAACCCAGCAAACTCCCTTCCCTTGTTGCTCCCAAGTGACCTTGTTTAGAGAAAATTGTTTCATTACCAAAATAAAAAAGCCAGACATCCCTGCGAAATGCCCAGTCCTAATTAACTGGATTGCAGTCTCAGGCAGGCCCCTGGGCACCCCAGACTGATGTGAATCCAAGACAGTGCAATTAGCAGATCTGCCAGCAGGACTTCACCCTGACAGGTTTAAGGCAGGGAGTACCTGGGAAGGTGTGAGGGGCCCTCGGGGAATCTGTAGTCCGTTACAGAAACCAAGCTCGGGAAACCATTGACAAAGGTGTGGAGTATTCCAGGCAGAGCTCAGCTTTTTATCTCTGCCAATACAGGAGATTTTGAAGTTTTAAGCTTCCTCTACTTGCAACAGTCACACTCAAGTCTGCCCCTGCAGGGTACACCAGGGGGGCGGCAGAAAAATCTCTCAGGAGGTTCGCAGTGCAAGAGGGAGGCTGGCCTGGGCTGCTCCATAGTTACCTCTGCTTTCCGGCAGGGTCAGGGAGGATGCAAGCTGTGGGAGGAGCCCCAGGGGAGGGCGCCAGGTGCTCCCAAGGAAGCCTCTCTAAGGTGCCAGGAGTCCCTCGCCAGGGGTCCCAGGAGAGCCCCAGGCACAGGCAGCTCTTCCTTTAACCTTTAGGCTCAGCATAGCGTAATGTCTACCTAGAGACTGGAATAATAAGCCTCAGTCCCTGCGATGGAAGGGATGAAGTCATTCTGCCCAGACGCCCTGCCAGAGTAGGCACGCTGCCTCCAGCCTGGTTCCCGGCTCCCTCCTGCCCAGTCTCAGCAGCTCCATTGATGGAGCTCCTGCGCCACACTGGGGCTAGTCTGCAGCAAGCAGGAGCTCGTCTCACTTTCAGCCTCTAGGGAGGACAATCACTTGACTTCAGCCCCCTGTCTTTCTTCTGACGCTCTTCATATTGTCTCCCTGGCCAGTCCTGCCCTCCCGATAGGACCTGGCAGCCCCAACTTCCAGCTGCTGGCCTTCCCCTGTCTGCCTTCTGGGGGCTCCGAGGCACATCCCCAGGACCTGTCCTCCACAGCCCCTCCAAAGGAGGGCCCCTATAACATGCCACCACACAGTGCCCTCCCTGCAGAGCCCGAGGTCCTGTGTCTTCCCCCCTTCGTCCCTGCTAGTACAGTGTTCTCTGCTTCTGAATTCCCTGGACCTCCAGAAACCCATACCCCACCCCCAAATAACAAAGCCCCCCCAGCACTACATGTGAAGCTGGGTGGCACCAGGATCGTACTGAGGAACCCAATACTTTGTGCTGGCCAACTGCCAAGTCCATTTAAAGTAAGAAATTCCTTAGCTTTGGGGGATCATGGACCCTTCTGAGAACCTAAACAAATTATTATCCCTCTCTCTAGAAAAATGCACATACACATAGAACTCTGCATATTTAGGGGGCTTAATGTACTTTTTAATGGTTTTTGGACTAAAGCAAAAAACCCTTGATCTAGAGGGAAGAAGACTCCAAGCATGGCCCAGAAGAAGGTTCAAGTAGGAACCTTTCTGGAAGGAGATGGAATAAGACAAAAAGCAGTAACCAGGGAGGGCTTGGAGTGGTTTCCTTATTTCCAACAAAGTTTAATAGAAAAAGGAAACTACTGAAGGAATCTGGTTTAAAACTCTGTAAATCAGGTTTCTAGCTTGGCCACAGCCTTAAGTCCAGCCCTACCAGGCTTTAGACAATATCTAGTCAGGTTTGAGGTTGATCATGAGTCCTGTTTAGCCAGACAGCAGTGGGTGGGTGTGAAAGGAGATATCAGAGACCCCTGTGAACTAGGGTCAACTCAAGATTTCCCAAGGGGACTGCTGGATGTGAGTAGGGTAGGAAGCCTCCCTCCTACCTCTCACCCCCAACCCCTCAGTCCCTCAAGCAATCTTTACTGGAGTCCTTTGAGGTCATCCCTGACCTCAGAGTCACACCCCACTGATTTCTCCTGCTGTGACAGCTTTCTAGAAGCTGTCCTTTAGAGACATTGACAACTCTTACACTCTAAGTTTACACTGGCTCAAACTTCCAGGCTTTCCTAGGCACATATAAATGAGTCAGGACAGCTGGAACTCAAAACTGCTCATCAGGCTAGGGCTGGAACCCTAACTTAGAGGGTGTGATGGTTCCTTAAGGTAACGTAACTGTGATTTGTTGGGCCACGGGTGCCTCTGCTGGCTGCAATTCCACTTCTGCTAAAAGGCTCATGGGGTAGAGGGAACATCTAAGTTTTCTTGGATGTGGTGTGGAAAGACACACCCAAAGGATACCAAATTCCAGCTTTTAGAATGCACTTCAGTAACACACTGGTCTGTGCTGCCTCTGGGCTGTTTTGGTTGCTTTCCTGTTCGCTCCCGCCTGCAGGGACAAGGAAACTCGAGAGCCAAGTCCCGCCCTGGGCTGGTCCCACGGAGTCTTCTCCCAAATGAAGAGGTGGCAGGTGCCGCCCTGCTCCTGCAGCACTTTCAGTTTTGCTTCTGCAGCCTCAGCCCTGCCAGGCCTTGGCTGCAATGCACAGCTGGAGAGCCAGCCCCATTTACCACAAGGAAACTTGCTTTGGCCAAGATCTTGGACCCAATTTTGCTGCCCCAAGCAGTTTTAAAGAAGGTGAGGCGGGACGGCAGGAGGGCACTTGCCAAACTAAGCAGACCAACTGAGCCCCATCTGGAGTTGGGTCCAGGCCCTGCCAGCTGTACGGGTGGGACTGGGAAATGCCAAGTCAGCCACATTCCAGCTTCTTCCTAGCAAGGCCATCAATAAGTAACCGCACTGGGCAGGAAGGGAGAAGCCACAGTACAGATGGTCTCTCTTTGGGGGATCAGATGAGGGGCCAAGAGGCTCCCACAGCCCATTGCACCCCTCTTCAAAGTTGACTGGTTTCAGGCAGGTAGAGCAGGAGATGGTCCCCTGCTCTAGAAGACTCTCCCAGCCAAGATCTCAGAAATCGTCCTTTGGGCTGATAAATGCCAATGGGTGCTATGGGAGAGCAGATCCAAAGGGGGAGATGTCTCTCCTGGAGTCCTGGGGTGAAAGACCAAGAGGATGATACAAACATCCACCACACCATTGAGACTGGTTATCGTCCTGCAGCCCACGCCCTCCCCTGTTCTAGTCACAGGTATGTCCATGGACACCCCATTCTACTTTGCCTCATTTTAGATTTGGGAGTCACTGCTTTTCACCACTCAGCCAAGCAGGTTAGGAGGCCAGAAAAGAAACAGACATCCTTTCCTCCACTTCCTGCATCTAACAAGCTTCCAAATCTTATTGATTTCATAACTAAAACTTCAGTAGATTCTCCCTTCTTGTGGCTATAGTCCCTGCTCTCATCGCCATTTACTCTGCCACTGCTATAACCCTCCTGCACTGAATTGCTCCCCTCCCACTCAGCTTCCATAGGACCCGCAGGATGTTTCTTCAAAGAATGCTCATCAGGGCCTCCCTGGTGGTGCAGTGGGTTGTCTCAGCACTATGAAGCTATCCACAGCCACACGTTCAATGCCTGGCCAGGGAGCTTCCCACATGAAGATCTCTTCTGCCTCACCCGCTGTTCCCGTCAGCAGTATCTTTCAGTCAATCTGCCTGTTCTGCTCCCCACTCTGTCTCTAGTGAATCCTCTCTCCACCCTCCCACCCCCTGTACCTCTGGCCTACACCCCAGTTCTTGTATGCATAAATAAATAAATCTTTGAAAAAAATACTCATCACATGGTTCCATGTTACCTTCTTTGGCATGAATCATAAGACCAGACATGATCTGGGTTTTGCTTAACGTGACTGCTTCATCAACTGCCTGTCCACAGCCTGCCTCCCAAATTGAAACCATTCTTCTTACGCTTCCTTTCACTGGTGCTCCCTCATTCCTACCCCACTGGTCCAGCTAGGTTGGGCATTTTCCCATATGTGAAGATGTGACTCAGATATCACCTCCTATTTAAAGCCTTCCCCCACCTCCCTTCTACCCCCGTCTTTCCACCCCACAGCACCTTACTGCCTTTATTATCACACTGACTGTATATAGCAATCACATGACTATAGAGCTCGTCTCTTTTCCCAGTCAGACCAGGAAACCTGCCCATTTCCCTCTATGTCCCCAGAATCCAGTACACAGCTTCTCCAGTGGGGAGTGGAGATTTAAGAGTTTGTGCAAAAACAAAATTTCTACTCTAGGCCCATGGTAGGTTGAGGAAAAACACCCTTTTTTTCTGTACTGCCCAAATATCTCCTGTCCTTCTTTCCCATGTCCCTAAGTGAGACTGTTTCCCACTGGCCCAAGCTGATGTCCGGCTTCAATTGCCAGACCCAAGAGGATGCAGGAGAGATGAGACGTGCTCTTCTTGACCTTGTGCCTGTAACCTCAATTTGGCCCGAATTCAGAACCAAAGCCAAACCCCAGGGAGCCTGGATTGCCTAACTCTCTTCTTCAGCTCTGCTTAGATGTGCTACCCAACCTCTGTCACTTCCACTGTGGCTGTGTGCCTGGCCAGGGTCTGACCTCACAATGTTCCAAGTCCTTGGGGCCCAGATGGGGTCCCGTAGAACCCTGGTGATGAAGAGGCACCACGGTGAACTCGATAGCGGATCTGGCCCCCAGTTCAATCTCACAGCAGTCGGTGGGCCCTGTGACATGTGCCAAAATCTCAGATGTCCTCTCTGTATCAGACAGGGGCCCATCCATCCATCTCCCTATCTGCCCCTCTACTGTGGTCACAGAACAAAGTGAGCACTGACAATGGACCAAGCACTATTCTGACTTCTGGGAATACAGCAGGGAAGAAGGTAGAAAATGTTCCTTTTCTCATGAAACTTAAATTTCCATTGCATGGAGTATAACAGACTATAGTAAATCCAGCAGCAAAATATCAGTGATAAACACTGGCTGAGACTTAAAACGTGGTGTCACAGTAAAGGTTGACCAGGGAGCTGCCTTCAATTGGGTGGTCACTGAGGTGACCTCTCACTGGGCTAGCAGGGTCATTCACAGGAAGATGGGGCGACCCTCTCTGTCACCAGGGCCCTCTAGCTCCAGGGTGAAGGAGCAGCTGGCATGGAGACCCCGGACTAGCGAGAGTTTGGCCTGTTGGAGGAACAGAATACCAGTGGCTGGAACACAGTGCTGGGGCGGGGGGGTGAGCAGCAGGGAGGCCAGCCCCAGGGCCTCAGGGCCAGCCCACTCAGGACTTACTCTCAGTCTCACGGGAGGCCTGGGAGGGCTTCAGACCCAGGAAAACTGGCAACCTCGGCCAGCTGCCTCCCGTAGAACTGCTTCTCTCTTTCTCCTGCTTCTCCCAGACCCCTCAAGCTATTTCTTGGTTCATATCTTGTCTATCCTTTGATTACAAGTCCAGCCTCTGGGTAACGCAACCCCCAAATGCAGTGCAAACCTTTCATTCTCATCAAAAGCAAACATGGTCAAGCTAATATGAGCTTAAAATGAAAAACAGGTTTAGGAAAAAATACTTTTCTAAACTTCTCCCAACTATATTATACTGCAAAAAAAAAGAGGGTTTCTTTTTTTTTTTAAGAAAAAAAAATTCCCTTCCCTAAGGATACACTGGTATTAAAAACATTTATAAACTTTTTAATTTTTATTTTCTGAAAAATCCCTTCAGGCTGCAATTCAAGAGCAATGCACCAGCCTTAACTTCCAGGGCAGTGGGCTGTATCTGCAAACTCGCCCACCCCCCTCCCCCCACCCACACCCCTCCCTGGCCCCTTATCTGCTGGCTCACGGCTGAGTCAGGGGCCCTCTTTCCTGGGCCCTCAGCATGCCTGGAGCCGAGGCCTCACTGTGCTCAGGGCTGGGCTCCGCAGAATCCGCCGGCGGGAGTGAGCGGGCCCAGGCCTGACTGCTCAGAGACTGCAGCCCTGAGGGGGCACCGCGGGCCGGGAAGCACCAAACCTGGAGTTTTTAAGCCCAAGGCCCCTCCTCTTTTCTTTTGCCCCCTCTCAGTTAATAAACATAAATATCGCATACCCATTTTTGCCTAAGACAAGAGGTATTGTTTGCATAGTCTAGGCATAAAACATTATAAAGGCACACAATACTGAATACGTTTTTTCAAAATTCACATTTCAGACACAAAACCGCCGAGCACCGTGTGCACTGTCTGCGCTCACAGGCCTACTCCATCTTTCTCAGACTTGTGCTGTCTATTTTCAGAGGGGGGCCTGGCCCCCATTTCTAGAAGGAGCAAAAACAGTCACATCCAGACATTCAGCTCACAGGACCCTGGAACACTGAGAGCCGGTACCGGCAAGCAGTTTCCCAGGGACAGGTCACGACGGAAACACTCATTTAATTACCGCAACAGAGCTGGGATTTAGGACGCTGCCTCCATCTGCCACCAGTAGCTATTCTGGGAGTCCTGTCTCCCCACCCTACATACATATGTTGTGGTCCTGTTGGTCTCCACTAAAGGGCCATCTTCGGCCCTTCTATGGGCCTGGGGCCTGAGCCTGTCATCAGAGCGGTGCGCACTGCCTTGGTGGCCACAACTCTGCCTCCAGGCAGATGCTGGGGGACTAGACCCCTCCCTGGTGCACTCCATGAGCTCAGAGGCAGATAAGCTCGGCTTGGGCTGCCCATCCCGGCCAAGCACATAGTATTTTCTCACATAGTATTTTCTACAGGAGCCAGAACATCCCCCCAACCTCCGCATACACACCCCCCCGTGCTCCCCCACTTCAAAATGGGAGGTACATCTTTGGGAACTGGCTCCTTCCGCCTCTCCTGCCTCATCTGTGACCACTCTCACCTCCTCCTTCTCCTCCCCCTCACCCCATCCACCCAAGGTGGCCACGTGGATCAATATTGAACTGAACCCTTTTGGAGTAACAAGCTCTTTCCTTATTACTCTTTTGGAGTAATAAGCTCTTTCTAACAAGAAAGGCTTTCCTTCTTTCACTGACAGGGTCGCCGTCAGTTTCAACAATCAGCTCGGCTATCACAGTCCTCCAGGAAGCCTTCCCTGACTCCTCCAGACTGAGTTAGCAAATCCTTCTCTGTCGTTCCTCCTATGCTTTAGCCTGGTACCACACAGTTGGCAAGCATCTGTCTACAGTATAGGGTCCCCACTAGGCTGCTGCATTCCTTGAAGGTGGGTTCATACCTCATATCCCTGGGTTCCCATCCCTCAGTCCAGTGCTTGGTGTATCATGCGTGTTCAGTAGCTAACGAGCCAACAGATGGATGGATGGACGGACGGATGGACGGACGGATGGACGGATGGTTGCATGCATGCATGCATGATATTCCAACTAACTGACCCAGTGGACCCAATTAGTGATCACCAGTGATGCTGGTCACCAGGAAGTGTGTGCATTTCAGACTCATGTCAGGACTACCTCAGCTAACATATCTGCTCCTGAGCTAAATATGATTTGGCTATAGAAATGTCCAACCCATTGCCAAGGGCTCTTTGGGATTATCAGAAAACCCAAAAAAGCACATGGCTCCTCCTGTCTCAGTAGATAAAGAAATCACAAAATACTGGGCCTCCCTGGTAGCGCAGTGGTTAGGCACTGCGCTGTGGAGCTATCGGCAGTGGCAACGCGAATTTGACGCCCGGCCGGGGAGATTCCCACATGGCGTGGCAGACCTCTCCTGCCTCGCCCGCTGCTCCCCTCGGCAGTGTATTTCTGACGATCTGTCTGTTCTGCTCCCTGGTCTGTCTCTGGTGAACCTTCTCGCCGCCCCACACCTCTGGCCTGTACCCCAGCTTGTATGCATAAAATAAACAAATCTTTAAAAAAAGAAATCACAAAATACTCCCTTCTCTTTCCCTCCCATCCCTGTCCCCAGCTCATGCCCCTCACCCTTCCTGTCATTCAGGATCTCACGCCCAACACATCTGTTTCTAAAACTAAAATGCTCGAGGTCTCCAGACACCCCTTGACTTGCCACCATCAGGTAACTAAAAGCTAGAGACAAGCAACTCCCAAAGAATAGCGGGGGCAGGGAGATTTTTGGCAGAAGGTAGAACAAAGCCACAGCTACATGATTTCAGGAAAAGGATCTACTTCCAGTCCTTTCCCTATCCAACTTCTCCCCACATTTCCAGCCTCCCTTAGCATCTTAAAATCCCACCCCACATTTCCCGTTGGGCCCACTCCTGCTCACATTCTCACCTCCCACCTCCAGTGGGTGCTGCTGAATTAATGGCCTGCACCATGTCAGTGGTGAGGGCATCCAGTAGGCTGGTGATAAATTCCATTTTCTTCCCTTCTGGACAACCTGAAAGATAAAATGAGATTTAAAGGCAGATGCTGGGTAAAAAAAAAAAAAATCAAGTAAATAACTCCTCAACTACCACTGTTTCCCAAACCTCACTAAGCCCTTCTTATCAAGCTAAATCAACCTTGGGGGTTTATCTATTGCTCAAATGATTCTCATAAACTCCATAGTTCCTCTAGCTGCAGCCCACAAGGGACCATCTGCCCAAATGGATAAAGATGCTTTCCATCTCAATTCCACACATTTCTGCTAAGGACCAACTCAGGCACTATCCTAAATGCTAGGAGCACGGCAATGAGCAGCACACGAGTCCTTATCCTCGTGAAGCTCACTTAGAACAGGACTCAAGCCAGTGGTCAGGTGGTCATACTGAGGCTAGAGGTATAAGGAGCTAGAGGTGTAAGGACTAGGTGCTGAAGGGGCACAAAGGACAGAGAGAACGCCAGTGGTCAAAGTGGGCTCCAGTAGACCTACATCTATGTTGACTCAAGTAGAATTAAGACAGCCATCGAGCCATCTCTCTTGGCTAGAGCGACCTAGATCTGTCCAAGAACCTCCTTTTGTTCACCTCTCTCATTCAGCTTACATTATAATTATCGAATCTCCCTTATAAATGCTCTTGAATCCTCTGTTGCTCTTCTCCTTCCTGGCACTATTCCAACAAAACCCCAAGCACAGATGGGCCTTCTCACAGATATGCCTTTCCCACACCTACACCCATGTAGCAGAGTATTGCTGGGAAAACACCAGCTCATAAGAGGATGGTGTCCCTGTAGTTCCACGATCAGCAGCACCAAGCTGGCTTCAACACCACCCACAGTCTTCTCTGCAGCAACTGTTTCCTTCTCGGCTCTCACCAAATCTCCAGTCTCAGGGTAAACACTATCTTTTCCAAGAAGCAACAGACTCTGAAGGAGTCTCCCTGCTCTTCCCATGGCACCCCATCCTGACTGTGTGTAAATTTGTATCCATTTATTTGTATAGTATCTGTCACCCCTACTATGTAAGCCTCAAGTCAATTCTGATCGCTAGATTATACTCAGCACTTGGCACATACAAGAGTCTAGAATCTAGATTCACATTTGTTGAGGGACTAGAATAAGTAAGCCTGGCCTCGGACACGCCATTCCAGAGACAGGGTGGTACCTACAAACCTTGTTAAAACCCCCTGACTTTCAAGGCCCTCTGTTTTTAGCTTCCTTAACTCTGGAATCCTGACGGGCAGCAGGAAGATGGTTCAGCTACTACCAGCACCCACCCGAGTTTGAGCTGAGTCAAGACTAATGTTCCAAGTCACTGATACTTACTATTTTATTGTGACTTACTGGCAGAGAACACTATAAATAAAGGGGCGTAAGGCACTACAGTCATTTAGAGGCTCTCAGCCCCCTAGGGATGGCCCTGTGTCATCAGGGATCATGGTGAAGGCCCTCTGCAGGGCAGGTCCCCAGGACAGCCCTGCTGCAAGCTGTAATATCTTTATTTCCAAGCCCTGGGGAAAGACTCTGGGTCCCTGGAACATCGTCCCCATCATCCTAGCATAGGGAAAGGCTGTAGAATTGCAGGATAGGATTTGACCCCAGTGACTCCCTTTCCAAGATGAAAGGTTGAGTAAGGAGAAGCAACATACACAAGGGCACAGGGCTAATTAGGGAGAAGTCCCAGAGCAGATGTAGACCCCAGGGTCACTGGCTGCAGACTGCAAGGTCCTGTGATGCTCTTGCATCCACCCCCACCCCCACCCCTGCTCCATCTTTCAGGTGGGGGAGAAACCCAGAGGAGGGTACTGTCTGTGCAAGATGAGGGGTGGAGGGAGAGGGGGTGTAGGAACCGGCAAGGGGCAGCGCTGTCTCCCACCTGGCAGCTCCCTGTCCTTGAAGGGATCGTCCACCTCCACGCTCCTGGCCCTGGCATCGCTCTCACAACTGGGCATCACATAGCTGGGAAGAGACAATCGTGAGTTGTGGGGGGCGCCTGGGAACTGAGCCTCCTGGAGCCACTACCGCCCAGCAATGACCTCCATTGTCACTAAACCTAGAGGGCCGGGGCTGGCAGCCAAATATCTCCTTCCCAGTAGCCGCAAGGCCATCCCACACCACCACGCCCACTGGACACGGTGGGGCATATCACTCAGGCATGGCAATGTCACCTTCTGTCTGCAAGTAGAATGTTTCTGATCCACAGAAACTAGTGACCCAAGAGAGTGACATTCTCCTCATAGGCTTGAGGTTCAGAAAGGTTACCTAACTTTCCAAGGGTTACCCAACTAGGAAGGGACAGACCCCCAAGATCGGGGGTCTTACTTCCAGAACCTCATCTGCTTGTGAACAGAAATATTGCTCTCCTAGTCCCTCAACTCCCAACGAGCCAGGACAGCAGAAGCAGAGGTGAGGCGGCAGTCCCAGGGCCCACTGAGGGGCAGGACTGGCTCTGGGGCACTTACCGTGTGGAGGTCCCGGGCAGCGGGCGCCCCGTGTCCACCAGCACGCACCAGCAGTAGCCGGTGGATTGGTGGCACTGCACAGGCTTATAGAGCCCCCCGGGGGCGCATTCGGGGATGACGATGCCCTCACGGGGATTCTGCCGGGCCTCTTCCAGGGCACTCTGCCGCTCCTGGTCACACGAGTGGACTTTCTCTGCAAGGGAAGACGCAACCTGTGGTGACCATCAGGGCCCGCCACCTTCCTTGCCAGGACCTGGCCAGACCCCCAGGAAATGACGACTGGGCTGGGGGCCTCCCTGCCAGGGCGCACTCAGCATTCACGCCCAGAGGGTTCTAAAGCCACAACAAGCCAGCCAGGGACTCCAGGGCCCACTCCTGCTCCTTCCTGAGCAGTGGTGTGGCCTGGGCTGGGATTTCCTGACTGTTTTCTGAGTGGCTCCTGCTGAGCGCCGTCCACTGGCCCCGGAGAGGCGGGTGCAGAAGCCTGACTGTGGCACACTGAGGAGCCGCACAGGAGGCCAGTGTGGGTGGAGACGAGCCCAAGCCCAGACACAGCAGCACAGAGCCCCAGGCCTCTGCCGCAGGAGGAGAGCCGGTCACACAAGGTGGCTCCCGGTCAAGGGAAGAGAGAAAACAGGCCTGGCAGGAAAGGGTCTGCACACAGACGCCTCTGAAACATGCAGACATGTCTGCACAGCCAAACCTGGTTTCCTGGGAGCCAGGCCCAGCCTGTTCAGGGGGTCTTAACGCGCCCCCAACCCCTTACCTGAAAATTCAACCCAGTCAACCTGCCTGACTTTGCTTTCATGTTTGCTGTTGTGGTTTCTGCTGTGTTTTGTTTTGTGTTGTGTTGTTCTTTAATTTTTTTTTTAAACAGATAGCATTGGGTTTTCTTTTCTTGTTATAAAGAATGTTTTGAAAAACCCATAATGGCACCAAAGTTAAACACTCCCTCCCCTAGATTTGCTCTTATGCACAAACACACACAAAAAACTAGATGCACGCAACTACCATTTTCTTTTCATAGTAAAAGCAATCATATCATAAACCTATATGACTATGTTTATCTACTTATTTATTCCACAATGTGCCTCTTGAAGAAGAGGACAGGAAGGCAGTCTTGGGCATCCTATGACATTATCACAGAATGTTACAAAAACATCATTTCCTAGAGCAACGGTTTGCCCAGGCAACCTGGGGACTCACGTTGGTCATTGAACCACAGCACAAAGGCTCAGAATAACAGAAACTCAACCCAGCTTTCAAGCTGCCAGCCCTTGGAAATAATGGCTCTGCTGGCGACACACGTGTGGACAGTCCAGGTGTTGTTGCAAACTGCAGGTGTCCACAGAGACGCCTCGCAGGCAACATGAGAGAAAAATCAGCTGCTGGGGACTCTGCAGAGCAGCCTTCTGACATTCTCATTGCAGGGGCAGGGGGCTGTCTCCTTGGAGGCATAGAAATACCCGAGAGGCAAGAGGCAAGTAGGTATAGCACCTTTACACTAAGATGTCATTTTGAATTTAGAAAACGAGAAAAAAAACTTTTCATAATGCAAACACAGCAAAGCTAAACAGAATCTCCTTGGCTAGAGGAACCGGAAATTAAAACAGCTGACAAGACATTAGACCAGGGATTCTAACTGGACTGTAACTTCTACCAAAGAGCCCCTAGTGGCAGCTCAGGAAAGACATGTGAACTGACTGGGGTGAGGGAGGCCTTGGAAAAATCGGGTTGAACACCCAGAGTTTTCACTTGAGCCCCTTGGCTGGGAAGGGGTCTGGCACTTTCCAGGGGGTTACATGAGAGATTTTCAACACCCCCTCCCCAGTTCCAAGGTGACAGCCTTCTTTTCCTACCTCGTATTTCATCCATGGAAAAGGCGACAGAGGAGCAAAACCAAAGGAAAACAGTTTTTTCTGACACCACATTCAAGCAACAAGCTGACAGAGGCTTTAAATTAAGATCCTCTGAGCCAACATTCTAAAGCCATAAATCAGACTGAACACGAGACGCAGAAGGCAGGGGGAGGCCCCCCTCCCAGGGCGGAGCGAACGATGGCCCTGACCTCACTGCTTGGGGGTGCTGAGGCTGCACAAACACGGCGAGGCCACTTAGGGGCTGGGAACTTGTGATTTGGGCATTGTCAACGGATTTCTGCAAGCCCTCGAAGGCTCTTCTGAAGTGCTTACCACCAGCTTCCAGCAGTTGCACGAAGTACCATGGAGAGAAAAATCACACAGAGGAAGAGGCTTGCTCATTTGGACTAGTGGGGGTAGCGTGGAACCAGAAAGCTAAAAGGCAGGGTTTACACAAAATTTACTTGCTTGCTGGTTTATTACTTTATGAAGAGCCTGCAAGCGTGGGCACCCCTCTGAGAAAGGGACAGAAACTGTTTATAATAATATCGCCTGTGCAGAACACGCAGGGACTGTCTTCCAACATAAAACAATTTTACACTAATAATAGTCAAAGCAAATATTCATTGAGTGATTTGTGCCAGGAGATAGACTAGGGCTTTCCCTGCCAAGTCTCTGTGTCCATGGAAAGTGGACACTATTTATGCCCATTTTGTCGGCCGAGCAGCTGAACTTTTGAGATACTCATGAATTTTCCTAAGTTCAGGCAGCCCAGAGAGAGGAGGGTTGAGGTTCCAATTATGGGCTTCCCATAGTCAAGCCTGTCTTGCTAATCTCTAGACATGAAGAGCAGAGGAGAGGGCACAGCAGGGTCACCAAGGTTCTCCTCTCTGTGATCACTTGCTCTCAGGGGGAAATGCATTTCTGTTTACAGTGTGATGCTCTCCTGGGTCGGTCACTTTGCAGACAGCCCCAAACCTGCTGCCCGACAAACCAAGTAGGTAAAAAAGTACTTTCCTGCTGGACACAGAGCAGCATCTTCTGAACCAATGACTCTTTGCAGTATAAGAGCACTGCAAATCTCGCAGTGACTATTTTTTCTCTTTATCTCAGAACTGGAAAACTTAAAGCCAAAGTTGGAACTCACCCGCTGTGACAGAGCTGTGAAATGAATAATAATAGCTGACGTCTATTTGAGTGCTTACCCCATGCCAAGTGTGGCACTGAGCACTTGTATAAATTCACTTCAAACCCACCACAAGTCTCTAAGACAGGTGTTATTGTTATCCCCCCTGGGCAGAGGAGGACCCAGACACCAGACTAGCTGCTCGAGTCCTCAAGGTCATATAACTGGGAAGAGACAGAGCAGGAGTTCCAGTCCAGGCAGGCAGCAAGGGCTGTGCTCTTCACCCTCTGCAGATACGCCCTTCACCGGGGTAGTCCGATCTGCATCCTAGACTGTGTTTTCCTTCTACTCATTCTGTAGATCATTACAAACTTGTCCCAGTAAATGCCCCCTCCCTTCCGCAGACCCCTCCCCATTGAGTGATTTGCTTCAACCAATGCAGGGGCGACAGTGCACAGCCTCTAGGCCCAGGCCCTAAAAGGCCTTGCAGCTTCCACGTGCACACCCTGGAAGGCCACTCTGAGACCACATGTACAGAAGACAGCCCAGCCCACTGGGAGGTGAGAGGTCACCTAGTGGGAAACCAAAGTGGCTCATCTCACAGCCACATTCATGAGCGAGGTGACCTGGGCCATTCCAGCCCAGCTGACCCTCCAAGGGGCCAGGTAAACCCAGTCAACCCACAAAGACTTTAGAGAAAATAAATTCTTTTTGTTGTAAACTATTAAGTTTGGAGGTGGTTTGTTATGCAGCAACAGGAAACAGAAACACCTAGACTTGTTCAACTCTTCATCAATTTACCCCATAAATTTGTAGCTCTCTCAGACCCCTTAGTCATTCAGTCAATTGATCGATTATTTCTGCAGTGCTTCTCCACAGGTCAGGCAAAGGGCATAAGCTCATTCTGTATCTGAGGACCCAGAAGTCACCAGCTCCATTCGTGGGGCCACTGCCACCTTCTGCCCTTCTCAATCACCTCCCACATGACTCTTAAACTTCACAACTATCGGGTTTCCCATATATCAAAAAGTCACCTTCCAAAATGCAAGAGACCCTCTCTTGCAAGGGTCTCATTGGAAACATTGGCTCAAAGCAGGAGCTCGCTACAACAGACATTTGTAGTTCTGAGACATCCAACCTCTGTTTAGGAATGTCCAGGGAAGGATGACAAGATGGAAGGTCTGGTTGATGACTATGAGAATGGCCGGTGGCACCTGTTAACAACAGGAAGACACAAACAGCAGGGAAGAGGGAGCATTCAGGGCTGTCCAGGGGGACCGCGGATAGACGAGGACACCTTCTTATACATTCACACACACCTGCCCCTACAGTCCTATTCAGGGGTGGTGCCGAGAAAAAGTGAGAGCCAGGTCACTCCCCACCTGGCAATCGGTGGTTTAAAGACAACCCTCTGACTGCTTAAAAGAAGAAACATAGTGGAAAAGCATTCTGTGGAACAAGTGAAACAAGTCCAACCCTTGCCACCAGGAGCCACACAAACCTCTCCACCACCGACCACACATCACACCAGAGCACAGCAGGACTGGAGTGGAGCAGCGTGGGCAGGAAGGGGCAGGAGAGAACCAGATGAACTAAAGCCCGTCTCCAGGCCCAGGGCATGGGGCCCTGTGTGTTCAGCCAAGGCAGGGAAAGCATGGAGAAGAGCTCTCTCTGCACTGCTAGCCCCACTCTGGGCCTCTCAACACACATGGTAATTAGGAGCGTGGAAGATACAGACAACCTAAATCCTCAGCTAATCCCAAGTCTTGATTTTAGCCCAGATTTTATCCTTTTGTTCTGGGAAAATTTCTCCTTTATCATCGTTTTCTGTTTTTTTTTTTTTCTTTACTTATTTTCTTTAGACAAAGATAGCCAACAAACATAAACATTAGAAGGTCTGCATTTCAGATCCCTGGTCTATTCTTTCTGGTTGCTGCTTTCCAGAAAAGGAACTGCTGAAGGAAGAAGTAGACAGAAAAGATGTGTATGACCCAACACTCAAATACCTTCTGAAATGTAGGCAGTAGTAAGATATTGATGAGCCAACTATGTCATGAACGCTTTGGAGAAAATGTCACAGGAAACCTGTGATAGTGGAGAGAAAAGGCAGTCATCAGGGCCAGTAGCAGTCAGGACTCCCCAGAGAAACAGAACCAATGGAAGATTTATATTACAGGTGATAGAGTGAAGATGATGATAACACTGGTCAACAGTGAGACTGTTACTGACTTAAAAAGGCCCTAATCTGTAGTATCTTGGTGTGCTGGACATGAATATAACCCTGAAAATTTTTATTAGCTCTCGTTTTGAAGATATTTCATATAATTCATTTTATATGTTCACCATGTGAATTTATCCAGTAGGACTGCAACAACACCCTAAATCAGCCTAGAATGATGTAATATTGCATCGCATTGCATAATACCATCATGCACACATCATCCAGAGTTAATTGCATCACTTTCTGATGCAATGCAATACTACTGCCAGGCGGCTGCTGAAGTAAGCTGTCGTCAGCAGTGCACTATATAAAGCCCTGTTGTAAAGGTTGAGCACTGAAAATATTTCAGACTTTGTGCGAGACAGTTTAAGCTACTGTTCCACAGAACTGTTATTATTTTATCCATTTAGGCACAATACAGAACAGTCATGCCTTGAAAGTGCATTAATAGTGTGGACAATTTCTGTCCTATTTGTGGGGAAGTGACATTTGCCAACCAGAAGAAAAGTATCACTTCTCAAGTGAAGAAGGCTGATCATCTTTACTTTGGATGCAAGGTTGGTGACCAAGACAAGCCTTGGGCCCCTCATTTATGCTGTGCTACACGTAGAACACAACTTTCACAGTGGTTAAATGGCAAAAGACCATCAAATGACGTTTGCAGTCCCCATGGTGTGGAGAGAGCCAAGCGACCACATAAAAGACTGTTACTTCTGCTTGGTTCCTACTCTTTCCAGTGGAATAGTGAAGCAAAAGAAGTCGAGAATAGTCTACCCAAACATTCCGTCTGCATTGAAACCAGTTCCACATGGTGAGGGACTTCCTATTCCAGAACCTCCAGCACAATATTCTCTTGATTCATCTGATGAGGACAAGGGTGAGCCGACCTGTTCTTCTCCTGTTTCATCAGCATGCAGTGATCCAGATTTTCACTGTGGTGCATCATCAACCCCACACAGGCTAACACAGGAAGAACTAAATGACCTGGTTCATGATTTGGACTTATCCAAGAACAAGGCAGAATTGTTAGGATCAAGACCCCAACAATGGAATCTTCTAGAAGAAGTCACAATTACTTTATATCGAAAGCGCCACCAGCAGTTGGAGCCTTTCTTCAGAAAGGAAAGTACTCTGGTATTCTGTCCTAGTATTGAGGGCCTCATGAATGCCTTAGAAATCACTCATGACCCACAAGAATGGAGACTACTTCTAGACTCTTTGAAACTGAGTCTTAAGGCTGTGCTTTTGCACAATGGAAACTGTCTTCCATCTATTCTATTCCTGAACAGCTATACAAGGGACAAGAGAAGAAATCTAAGAAGTAGTCTATGACTTGGTTTTTTACAGGTATTAACTGTAGGGCTATTACTATTGGCATGCATTTCATGATGTAAACATCAATTTATTGCAGATTACAAAAAAAACTAGAGCCAAAATTAGAATTTGACTGTCATATTCGTGTTGAGCACATACAAATTGATAGGAAATGACTAATTTTATTTCAGTAACATGACTTTTGTAAAAGTTTGTTGACCAGTGCAATGAGCAGTGGGAAAGAGGAGAGACGGATGGAGAGAAAGAGAGATAGATGATGGATGGATGATTGGATGGATGGATGGATGGATGGATGGATGGATGGATATAGATAGATGAAAGATAGATAGATAGATAGATAGATAGATAGATAGATAGATAGATAGATAGATAGATAGATAGGTAATATTAGCTACCTATACACCTATATCTCAATCTACATCCATCTATATATGACTATAAAGAGGAGATTTGTCTTAAGGAATTGGCTCACACAATCATGGGGGTTGGCAAAACTGAATTCTGTAGGGTTCACAGACAGGCTGGAAACTCAAGTAAGAGTGCTGGTGCAGTCTTGAGTGCAGATCAATAGGTCAGGTCAGCAGGCTGGAAACTCAGGCTGGATATCTATGTTATTATCTTGAGGAAGAATTCCTTCCTCTTCAAGAAATCTTGGCTTTTGTTTTTAAGGCCTTCAACTGATTGGATGAGATCCATCCACATTTTGGACAGTTGTTTGTTTTCTTTAATATCCACCAACTGTAAGTGTTGGTCACATTTAAAAACACCTTCACAGTAACATCTAGACTAGTGTTTGACCAAACTGGAAACCAAAGCCTCGGCAAGTTGATACACAAAATTAACCATCACAAGGTTTGTGTATAAAATGAAAGCAAGAAAAAAAAGCCAACCTTACAGAAAACCAAGAAGAGTAGAGGGCTACAGAAGTGTATACTGGAAAGATATTTCAATTAACAAAGCAGTCTTCCCAAAAAAAGTTTCAGGAGCTCTCCTCCTAGTGGAGACTCAGTTGCCCATATGGGGCAGCTGCCAAGGCCTTCCTGAGTGCTGCATATACTAGAGAAAAGGGCAATAAGATGGTGGTAAGAATGAGGAGATATTTACTGTAGCTAAGATATGGAAAAACCTAAATGCCCCAAAATAGATGAATGGATCAAAAAGTTGTGATATATATACACAATGGAATATTACTCAGCAATCAAAAAAGAAATACATGCCATTTGAGGCAACATGTGCAGCTGAAAGGGATTATGCTCAGTGAAATAAGTCAAAAGGAAAAAGATAAATATCAGATGGTTTAAACTATATGTGAAATGTAGAGAAACTGAACAAAAGGTCAAGAAAAAAACAAAACTTGCAAACTGAACATAGATCTGAGGCAGACAGCAGGGGAGGGGTGGGAGAAGTGTCAAAACAGGGGAGGGAAGAGCACAAGAGACCGTGGTGATAGATCACGGGTGCTATGGTGGTGGGAGAACTATGGGGACTACACCTGAGGGGAGAAATCAAATACTGTGCAGAAATTAACAACGATGTAAGAAAATTAACTAATTTAAAAAAAGAATGAAGGCAAGGTCTCAGACCACACTCAGGACCCTGAGTCGCACATGAGATGGGGCTCACAGAGGGGCTACAGAGGAGCCAGGTTCTTGCACAGTGGGGACAGGATATGTGCTGTGCTCTGGTTCAGGCTCCGGGGAGATCAGAAAAACTTTTTAAGATATAGCAAGAAGCAAGGACTAGCCATGAAATTAACCTGCCCTCATTCCAGGGCTTTTCACGAGGAACCCCAGCCTAGAGTGAAGTCTCCCTCTAAGTCCAGGACTAAGGATCTGTTCCCTTGGGGACCCCTTACATTTGGCTTAACTAAATGACAAGCCCCTGAGATCAAGGACTTGGTCACATCCTTCCTGAAACTTCACCACACCCAGCCCTGGCCTCCAGTCCTCTAGTCAAAGAAAAGCAGGGAATCTCAGGTTTAAAGGATGCATAACAAGTATTTAGTCCAAGAACCTTCTATTGATTGCATCCCTGCTATGCCATCCCCAGCCACAGAAATCTGCTCTAGCCTGACACTTGAGAGAGGGGCCACCCACTGTTGAGTGAATGCCAAATGGTGGGGATGAGACCTTGGAGGCTCAAAAAGGCTGATCTGTCTCTTTGACTCATCCTGGGAAACGCAACAACAGACCCTCAGACTATCAAGTGCTGGATTTTTCTTTGGGGAAAAATCAATAGGTTATCTGCCTGAAAAACATGAGAAGCTATTTATATTTCATTGCAAAAGGAATTGTCCCATCAAGCCAAGAATATTAAGGGAAACGCTAGCATTGTGTTGCCTACAATTACCCTGAAACCCCTTCAAATAGTTCACACCCACCTAGCCTCTTATCAAAAATGAATGAAATGCTGAATGATAACCCAAAAAAACAAACCGTGTGTTAAAAACAACCTTCCCTCAATCGCAACATGAAATTCCAGAGGCGTAATAAATCGCATGGCTCCTGCCTCAGGATTCTCTGGGTTGGTGTGAGTGTGTGTGTGTGTGTGTGTGTGTGTGTGTGTGTGTGTGTGCAGTCGAGAAGGAACTGCAGAAACAAAAGGAAGGCCAGGTAGGCTGGAAGGCACTGGCTTCCTTGTTTTCAAGGTTTGCTCAAGCCCTGGAGACGGTGCTTCCAGGGAGGAAAGGCTGCTGGGAGCCATAATCACGGAGAGTGATATACGGCACATCCTGGAGCGTGCACTTTCTGTTTATTTAGCCACGTGGGGTTTTATCACCTATGGTTTCAAGCCAACTATATGAAGAGGCTATTTTTCTTACTTGTGGACTCTGCATTTCTTCACAGGATGGGCTGGCGGCCCCAGGAGAACAGTCTCCCAACACTGCTGCAGGCCTGGCTGTGCCTCCTGTGGGCGGTCCACCATGCCCAGCACTGCGCGGCCACTGGCTTGTTGCCAGCTCCCGAGTCTCAGAGTCACACAGGGACTCCTGAGAAGCAGGAGAACCCACAGAGCCAGGGCTCAGAGCTCTGTGCAGAAAGAGGGCAGACAACAGGCCAGGAAAGGAGAAGCTCGCGGAGAGGCCCTGCCAGGGAGCGGGGAAGCAGACATAAGAGCCAGGCCCTGGAAGTGTGCTCAGCTGTGGATCAAGCAGAAGTGTGGATGGCGGACAGAAAACGAATACACTCAGGTCTCAAGCCGTCACCTCTTCCTCTCGCATGGGCCTCCCCATCTCGTTTAATCAAAAAGCCCTCCCCACACAAAATAGGCAACCAAATGAAGTGAAAAAGTTACTTCACTCAATCTTAACTTACACAGACAAAAGGACCTTGGACCAGTTTAGGGGAGATGGGCACCCCTTCTTGTGAACTAACATCAAGACAGGAGTGGAAAATGCTCTTCAGCTACAGCCCAGGAGAAGTGAGGGGTGCAAAGAAGCTCAGATGGATAGTTGCTCCCAAGGCTACATGTTGCAGGACAGAGGGGTAGGGATACGTGGGCCCCTTTGCAAGGCTGAAAGTAAGAGCAAGTGCCTAGCGCCGCCCTCTGGAACACTCCACCCTAGGGTCTGGCAGGTGAAGGGTCTGTTTCGTAGGCGTCGACGGGTTGGAATCGAGGCAATATATCTTGGTGGCAAGAGCATGGGTTTTGGGGTCAGATGGATCCACCTCTATCACTTGTCAGCTCCGTGACCTCTGGTTCTTCCCTTATGCTCTCTAGGTTCCAGGTTCCCTGCCTATAAAAGGAGGGCAGCAGGCCCACCGCAGGCTTGCTGTGAGGATCAGAGGCCACAGTGGATGCAAAGCACCGAAAGGTAAACGGTGGTGCTGGTCTAAGGTGGCCATGTCCTCAGTACCCATGGAGTAATACTTCCAGACCCATCTCTGTGGATAACTAGTCTCCCCGGCTGGACTGGACTGCAGGGACTGGCCCAGGGAAGGTGGTGGAAGCAGTCTGCTCCAGGTACAGCCAGTAAAGGGGCACACTGTAAGTAACCCCCAAATAAAGAATATAACTAAGAAGCAATATGCCTTTTGTGCTCACCATACCAGGAACTCAAAACAATATTCCTCCCCACTGGGTGGACCACACAGCTGGCCCTCTCTTTGGCACCCCACTGCCCAATGGTCAGCCGCTTAGATAGTCCTTTGTATTTCCCCCCTGGGCCCCTGTCACACCAAGTACAGGGTTTGGTCCATAATCATTGTTGATGGGCCTGTGACCTTGGACAAAGCTCTTAACTAGCCTGGGATTCATTTGCTCCTTTAAATTGAAGCAGCGGTAATAGATGCTTCCCAGACCCCGCCTGTCCCCTGGCCCACAGTCTCGCGACCAGACAGGACCGTGCTTCCCCACAGCTGGGGCGCCTAATCCAAAGTCAGCCTCCTGCATCCACCCCATCACGGTCGGCACCAGGAAGAGCTGAGTGAACAGCAAGGCTGCTGGGGGCTTTCAGGATCTCCTCCACAGTCCTGCTGTGTGACCCCACCTTGGGGCCCAGAGGCCCATCTCAGTGCCCACCCCACACCCCTAACGCTGGCCGAGGGCAGCAACTCACTGGAGTGTTTGCAGTGGGCACTCAAAAAAGGGCTTCTGCCTAGAGGAAAGGTCACAGGTAACGAGGTGCGAACCCACCACCTTGCCTAGGTAATTTCTCTCCACGGAACCCAAAGTGGCTGCACACACAGCACCATTGCCCTAAATGACGCCCACTTTCCTCCAACATGGACAGAAGCTAAGTTCCTAAGGCACGGAGGAGAAGGAGATAGAAATTCTCCAGAGGTTGGTTCTCTAGGGGGGACTGTCCCGACAGAGCATGTGGGCACTCTATTTTTAACACCCATCTCAAAGTCCCCTGACCCACAGCCATTCAAATTTCTGAAGAGCCCCTCTCTCTATTGACGCGTGCCATTGAATGAGCACACAGGACACTTTCACGAAAAGAATATGAAATGCTTCAGTGCACTTGCAGTGTGAAGTACTGAGAAGTGGTGAGCTGTTGTCTCCTTCTAGTTTTTCTCAGTAGCTTGTTTGACCTTGACCTGCCAAGTAGTCACCTTTAAGGATAAGAGCCAGCAATGAAAATTCAGGAGAGAAGGAGAAGCACCAGCCCCGAGGGAAGATGTGGAGACATATTTTTTAATATGTCGGAATAGAGTATCCTAATTTCACTGCACCCCCCAACACTAATGATGCATGTGTGAGCCCATATGTGAGATATAACCCCAGCTACTTTCAAAGTCTTCTTACAAATGGATGAGGACACCCTTCACCAAAGTCAAGATCACCGTCAACCTTGAGCAAACTAGAAGGAGCACGTTACAAAACCCCCATAGGAACTTTGATTTCAGTTTTTAGCAGCAGAGCCCAAAAGGAAAACATGGACACACCATTTCGATGGGCCCCCAAAAGGACACGAACCCACCTACAGAACCAAAGCTGCGTGAGTTGAACAAGCCCCAGAGGCTGGCTCATACCCCTCACACCTCCCCCCTACCCTACCCTACAAGCAGACAACGTGGGTTGAAGGAGCAAGGCAACCGGAAAGCTAATTTTAAAACAGGGTAAAAATGGACTCTCTGGGGCCTCCAAACATGTGGACGGCTGCTCTCTACAAAGGGACAGCCTGAGGAAGGCCTCTGTTGTCATGGAGAAAGTCAAAGCGATGACCACCCTGGCCTGAGCTAAAGCCGTGATCGACCCAGACACCTGCATGGGATAGACGGGCAGACATCCAGAAGGCCAGTTATAGAAATAAACATCGGGACCTTGTTTCTATATAGATATTTTAAATGCACACAAGCCCAGACTCTTCCGCGGCTGCTAACGTTAGTGGATTACTCACTCTTCCTTCCAATCACGTCATATGCAAGGTTCCAGGTGGCTGTGGGGTATTTGCTTACAACTGCTACCACTGGTTTCCCTGAGAGCTGTTTATTTTTCCAGGCCTCAGGTTATTACATCACCCGCGGTTTCAGGCAGGCCAAAAGGACTGGTTTGGGGGTGGGGGATCCAGCCAGGAGGTGCCCTTGCCTCAGTGACCCCAAATCCCAGTCACAGTGGCCACTCCAGCAAGAGCTTCCCCGGTGAGGGAGGGGTGATCCGAAAAGAGCCTGGGGGGCCCAAGGCAGCCAGAGGAGCAACGCTATAGCCGCAGGTAAGGGTGGGGGTGCGTGGACAGCTTATCTTGGTGTGGACGATGAGCTAGTAAACACTCTCATGTATGAGGAGCAGGGGCTCATTTCCACGACAAAACATGTAAGAAGTGGATCCACAACCTGTGTCCCCCGCGGATGCCTCCAGGGAGCAGACTTACAAGGAACTGCTCCATTCACTGGTCTGCCAGGCACAGAGGCAAGGGAGGAAGGCACAACCTGTTTGGGTTGAGCCCACAGGACCAGGTTCTAGGGTCTTCTTGAAGTCCCAGGACAGATCAAGAAAAAAACTCAACAGAAAATGTGAAGATAAAGGGGAAAAAGAGAGACCAGGAAGGAGGAGGGGCAGTGAAATGACCCCATTAGAAGTCACTGGAGCAAATTACACTGGGTAGAAGGAGCCTGTGTCTTTGGGGCAGTGCTACCTGCACAGAGGGGAGCTCAGGAGCACCCACAAGCACATTCCCGAGAGTTTCTCCCCAGAGGAGAAAGCACAGAAATTTTGTCATATAGGGAAAAAAAAAAACACCTTTAACAAAGCATAGCTGTAGGATTTATGATGTCTACATTTGCAATGTCTGCACAATAAAATTAGAAGCAGTGGGATACGGGCTGAAGGATGACATGAAGCCAGGTTTTTGTCATTTCTTTAATTTCCTTACTCTCTTCTAAATCATTTTACATTAATTTTTTAAATTTTTAATTCTTGTTATATTAACAAATGCCTTGGTAGCTAGCCTCCGATAGAAAAAAAAAAACTCAGCAAGAGTTGGCATTTTCTTATAAAAGCAAGACAGTGTGACACACACAATCGTACAAGGGAAGATGCCTGTCCTAAGTGACAGCTGGCAGGTACGCTGTCTGCCTGCCCGCAGGGAGAACTGCTAGGGCCATGGAGGTGAGAACCAAGGGAAGACCAAAGAGGCAAACCTGTCAAAGACAAATCTGCCGAGGACTCCAAGGGTGACACTGGCCATGGTGAACGCATGACAAAGCCTTAAAAACAAGGACCAAACCTCCAGGAGGAGAGAAGGAGACAGGATAAGTCTGCAGGCCTATGTGTCATGTTATTGCAAAACTTCAGCTGCCCAGTGGAACCTTTCCAACATCAACAGTCCCCAGGCCAGAAAACAAACCTGGCGTCACAGGGTCTGAGTGTGAAAGAAGGATGTTTGGGGTGTAAAAGAAACTGGGATGGCCTTTTTGCCTCTGAGAGAAAGCTAGAAGAGCTCTGGGCCAGAGAGCTTCTCAGAGACCCACTTGACTGTCCCTAGAGAGACAGCTCACCTGAACCCAGAATCTCTCCTCAGTCTCTAATGGGAACAGTCCTGGGGGCCTGACCAGGGGCTCCAGTCCATACGAGAGTCAGCTGCCCAGACACATGGTATCATTATAGTGTATCTCACTTCTCATCAAAGCAAAGGTAAAAACACAATACAGAAAGATGTGGCATGTTTACTCTATGCCAGGTGTTTTAGATATATTGTTGAATCTGCAGAAAGATCCTGCAAGTCACTAATAGCTTTGTTTTCCATATAAGGCAATCAAGGCTCAGGGAAGTTAATGAACTTCCTTAGGTCACTCAGTCTGTCAGTAGGAAGTCAGCATTGGAAACCAGATATGAAAGCCCATGCTCTTGCTATTATATGGTTTATCTCTTCTATAGAAAAAGATTCCCTGGAAGTCAAGCCTTAGGATGCTTCCTTGTGACCCTATCTGCAGGATCCTGCACAAGAACAAAATGTGATAGCTTGACAAGGCTCCCGTGAGCTGGTCAAGGCATGTGAGCTGCCTCGAGTGCCTGTGGACACCTCCCTGGGCACGTCAAGAAACATCTCGGAAGGCAAGTCTCCCATTTCTGCTCAGTCGATAAGAGGGACCAAAATATATGAGAAAGACACCCCCATACACACATTGACATTCAAATGCTTCTATTTCAACCCTACCTGCCAGGGGCCAATTAACCTTTTTCTGAAAAGGGTTCAAAAAATGTCAGGTCAGCGGTCTCTGTCACAACTATTCAACTCTACTGTTTAGCATGAAAACACTAATAGGCAAAACAGCACAAAAATGGGTGTGGCCATGGTCCAATAAAACTTTATTTGCAAAAACAGAACCTGGTTATTTGCCAAACCCTGCAACATGTCTTTTACACATACTTACATCAAAAACACTGGTGGGCACTCAGACAATATTATCACTTGATCAGGATGGAGAAAGCCTGCAGTTTAATAGGAAATTCTTAAGGTCTTAACCTCTGATAATTTCTGCTGGTCTCCATTTCTCCCAGGGAAACTTTAGCTCTCCTCAACCATCCTGCCCTATACACTAACCTACAGCCATACCTTACAGCAACAACGGGGGTCAATGCGGAAAAATAAAGGTAACTAAGCCACCCCAATGGAAGGGAGCTGGTTCTACCTGCCTGGAGAAGTGGTTCCATCATCCAGATGGAAACCGTAAAGTGGAAATGCAAATGGAAAGCAAAAGAAGTTGAGTGAAAGCAAACATCACTAAAGACTTGGCACCACCACTTTCCTACACACAGAATACAGCTCAAGGCAACACACACTCTGTTCCCAAGGATAAGAACTAATCCTTAAGTACTTAGTAGCTGTGACCGGAACAAGTCACATCCTTTCTCAGCCTGCTATGCTTCATCTGTCAGATGTGGACAATATTCAGGTCATAGGGTCATGACGAACATGAGTTAACTTGGGCAGAGTTCTACAGGAACTGCCAAGGACAAGCTATCGGGACAGTGATGACTCTGATTTCACTAGTGGTCACAGTGCTCTTTTCTCCGCCAATCTTCCCCAAAACAATTAAACACAGAGTTGGACTCTATAATAGATAGTATAGACAGACAGTAAAGTCCTTGCCTTCTCGGTATGTATAACCTAGGTAAAGAAAATAACCAATGGTAGATGAAAAAGAGATAAATGGGAACAAGTGCTAGATGTCAAATGAGTGTTCCGGGTAGAAGGTGCTGGATGATTTCAGAGACAGCTCATCCTCACATCTACCACTTGACCACACAATGAGAATTAATGTTTGGACTGGAGATTT
>PVIJ01014165.1:0-41996 GCA_004024925.1 Scalopus aquaticus | reverse complement strand
CTTCCTTCGCTTTGAGGGATGTGTCTTTCAAGATTTTGCTGAGATGTATGTCGTGTAGAGTTTTGCCTATATTTTCTTCTATGCATTTTATGGTTTCAGGTCTTACATCCAGGTCTTTTATCCATTTTGAGTTGACTTTTGTGCAGGGTGTGAGGTAGTAGTCTAGCTTCATTTTTTTGCATGTGGCTGTCCAGTTTTCTCAGCACCATTTATTGAATAGACTGTCCTTGTTCCACTGCATTTTCTTTGCTCCTTTGTCAAAGATGAGTTGTTCATAGATATGTGGCTTTAATTCTGGGTATTCTATTCGGTTCCATTGGTCTTTCTGTCTGTTTTTGTTCCAGTACCATGCTGTCTTAATTATTATGGCTCTGTAGTATAATTTGAAATCAGAGAGTGAAATTCCTCCGTTTTCTTTCTTTTTAGTTAGTAGGGCTTTAGTTATGTGAGGTTTTTTCTGGTTCCATATGAATTTCATCAGTAGTCGATCTATTTCTTTGAAGAATGTCGTTGAGGTTTTTATTGGGATAGCATTAAATCTGTAAATTGCTTTTGGTAGGATTGCCATTTTGATAATGTTTCTATCATTTCTGCCAGCTCATTGATTGCTTTTGGGAATGGATGAATTCCTTGCATTCCATACCTTGCCATTTTCAGTGATGTTATGTTTCTTTATTTCTTTTTGTCAGTTTTGGTTGTTTGTATCTTTGTTGAAATTTTTCCATTTCATTTCTATCTATCTTGTCTTATTTGCTGTCATATACTTGTTCATGGTATTATATCATAATCCCTTTAAAGTCAGCAGTCTTGGGAGTGATGTATTCCTCTCAAAGTACTTTCTAATTTCTCTCATGATTACTTCTGGTTAAGCGGAAGTATGTTGTTTACATATTTGTAGGTTTTCTAAATTCCTTTATGTTGTCCATTACTAACTTAACTCCATTAGGATCAGAGGAATGTTCTTATTATAATTTCAATCCTTTTAAATGTATAGAGGATTTTATTATGGCCTAGTATATGATCTTTCCAGGAAATGTTCCATGGACGCTTGATAAGAATGTGTATTCTGATGTTACTTGGAGTACTTTATAGATAGCTGTTATTCAAGTTGGTTTGTAATTTTATTTTAGTGTTCTATTTCCTTATTGATTTTCTTCCTATGTATTCCACCCATGTTTGAAATTGTTTTGAAGTTTCCGGTTATATTGTCAAATTGTCCATTCTCTCTACTCTGTCAGCTTTTACATTTTGTATTTTGTTAGTCGCCTGTGCTTATTAATTTTTTATGTATCCCTGAAGGACTGACCTTTTAATCATTATAAAGCACCTTCTTGTTCTCAGTTACATGTTTTGTCTTAAATTATATTTTGTCTGATATTAGAATAGCCACTCTTATTTCCATTATCCTTTGCATGCTATATATTCTTCCATCTGTTCACTGTAATTCCTTTCGTTTCTCTGAATCTAAGATATTTCTCTTGTAGAAAATATACAGCTGTTTCATACTTTCTCTCATTTCTGCTAATTTTTGCCCTTTGAAGGGAGTGCTTAATCAATTTCCATTTAGTGTAATAGTGAATAAAGTAGGATTTACATTTGTCACCTTGCTATTCACTTTCTATATATTTCTTATTCTTTACTATTGTATTCTTCTAAAAAGATATTTTAGCATGCCATTTTAATTATCTTGTTCTTTCTTTTCAAGATTTAAAAAACTATTTTCTTAGTGGTTACCCTAGAGACTAAAATCAATGTCTTAACTTAAAGCAATCTAGTATTTATCAATTCTAAATTAATTTCAATGGCATACAGAAAGTTTTTTCTAATATACTGCCATTCCCTTCTTAGTGCGATTGTTGTCATAGAAACTGCGTCTTTTGCCATCATAAGCCCATAAACACTGTTTTATAATTATTGCTTTTTTAGTTTTCTTTTAAATCAAATAGAAGAATTACAAATATACACTTATACTGTCTGCATTAATTTTTTTATTGATGCTATAATAAAGTACTACAAACATAGTTGATTTAAGCAACAAAAATTTGCCTCATTACTGGAGGTCATTTTGCAGGATAAATTATTCTTAGTTAACAGTTTTTATCATTTAGAATTTTGAATACGTCATTCCACTCTCTTTCATCCTCGACTGTATTTACTGATTGCAGTCTATTCAGGGTGCTTTTGTGTGTTACATTTTCTCCTTTGGCAGTCTTTAATATTTTTTCTTTATTATCGACTTTTGGTAATTTAATAATGATGTCTCTTGGTGAAGGTTGTTTTGCACTGAGAAATTTGGGTGTTATTCCAGCTTCTTGGACTTGCAAGTTCAATAGTTTTCCTTAGGTTTGAGCAGTTCTCAACAAATATTTCTTTGAATAGAGTTTCTGTTTCTCTCCCTAACCCCTCCGTCCACCTCTGGAAGACCCATTATCCTTCATGTTTCATCTTCTAATGGAGTCTGGTATTTCTTGTATTTCTTCATCTTTTTTCTAAATCTTATTTCTTCTTTCAAGGGTGTCATTTGTACATTTTTATCTTCTGTTTCCAGAATTCTCCCTTCAGCAACTTCTGTCCATATTTATTTTCATTTCATTCAGTGTCTCTTTTAATGTTTTTTTAAAATATCTATGTCTCTTTAATGAAGGACTTTTTGTTTCTGAATCTTTCCTGAGATCCTTTCTGCGTTTGCAAATCCTTCCAGAATTTCATTGAGCTTTCTTAAAATTGTGGTTCTAAAATTTAGTGTTTGCTTCAGCAGCATGTATACTAATATCTTTTTTTTTTAAGTGGTCAAATTCCGTGTCCTATACATCTTTTCTGGGGCTTCAGTCCTTCTCTTTCAGTTTTTCCAACTTGTGTTCAGACGGTCCTTGTCTTCTAGGCACGTGTGTCACCTTATTTGCTTTGATTTTGTTTATCTTCTTTTTTTTAAGTTGGGGGGTGCTGAGGGAGGGAGGGAGTGCTGAAGTCCAAGGATTCATTATTAGCCTGGTAGAGGGGGAGAGTTATTAATCTCATCAAAACTATCTGTATTTCCCCTTCTTCCTTTGCTTTGTAAAGCAAAAGCTGTTCACTGCTTTTGGAGCCCAAATTACAGAGTGCTACTTACTTACCACTCCTGCCCCGTGACAGGGTGTGGTGAGGACCTTGGCTTACGGAACACAGAGCTTGGTGCAGACCATGGTGTGGGACACCAAGCACTTGGGTAGGCACTGGTCGAGGGCCCCTGAATGTTACTTAGCACCAGCCTTAACACTGGTATTGCTAACTTGGTGTGAAGTGTGCAGTATTTGGTGGAGGGTGAAAATTCTCCTGGCATAAATGTGCGGTTGGTCTCTCTCAGCAGCCCCCCAAGGGAAGGGGAGAGGTATTCCCTGACCATGCAGCCAACAGTCAATTTTCCACGACTGAATTTAACAGTCCCCGTACTTATAAACAAGGTCTGAACTCTCTGCTCACTGAATAGCAGTCCTAGAGCTGACAGACGAGATTTGAACTCCCCACTCACTGAATAGCAGTCCTAGAACTCACAGACAAGATCTGAACTCCCTGCTCACTGAATAGCAGTCTTAGAGGTGACAGACAAGGTCTGAACTCCCTGCTCACTGAATAAGATTTCCTGCTCAAGATCTGTACCTGACCCTTAACTTTCTAAGCCAGCTGATATGTTTACTGCCATATTGGAAACCCCAATACCAGTTAGCTGCTCTGCCCCACCATGAACCTTGGTGAAAGATATCTGTATTTAGGTTTCCTGTTGCTGGTGTTGAACTGGTGATAATTTCTGCAAGGAAAATCTATTTTTTCTATAGTTGTATTGAGGGGACATGTTTATCAGAACCTCCTATTCTGCCATATTGTGGATGGAGTCTTTATATTTTTCCCCAGGCTCAAAATCATTATTACTTCTTTAAATAAATCACTTTTTCTTGTAGTATTTACAGTCTTCAAGTTCACCATTTTTTTCTTCATCCAGTTCAAAGCCTTAATTGAGATGATGTAGTGAATTTTTCATTCCAGTTATTTTCTATTTAATTGGGAAAAGAAGCTTTTTTAACAAATGGTGCTGGGGGAACTGAATATTGACATGCAAATACTGACATAAGACCCTTAACCCCATTTACAAAATTAACTCCCAATAGGTAAAAAAATATGAATGTAAGAACTAAAACTTTGAAAATCTTGGAAGAAAAAACTGGGAGAAATTTCAGCCATTGGCTATGGCAATGATTTCTTGACTGTGACACCCAAAACATAGGCCACAACAACAAAAATTTAAATTGGTACTGTAGATCAAAAGTTTGCATCCTGGGCCTCCCTGGTGGCGCAGCGGTTAAGCGCTGCACTGTGGAGTTGTTGGCAGCGGTGACATGAGTTCGACGCCCGGCCGGGGAGATTCCCACATGGCGAGGCAGACTCCTGCCTCGCCCGCTGCTCCCCTCAGCAGTATATTTCCGTCTATCTGCCTGTTCTACACCCCACTCTGTCTCTGGTGAACCTTCTGGCCTCCCTATACCTCTGGTCTATACCCCAGTTTGTATGCATAAATAAATTAAAAAAAAAAGTTTGCATCCCACCCAAATTCACATGTTAAAGTATGTTAGAAAAGTTAATATTGCCCTGAAGGGACTATTAAACTCAACTGTGATGAGGGCTCAGAAAGGAAATTAGAATGCTGGAGATAATGTTTCCATCTTATTCTAGAATACATAAATGAGCAACTACAGAATTTGGGATAAATATGGACAGTAAATACAATTTTGTGAGGCCTCAGGTAAAAATGAGAAACATGTTACTGTACAATGGTGAAAGGCAATCCTTGTTATTGAGTGGCAAATAAACTTAAGTGTGTTCATACTCCAGTGTCTCATGGAAGGTAGAGCTTGTGTGCAACAAAATTGGATATTTAGCTGAGGAGATTTCTAAGCACGTGTTGGAAGATAAGTGTGGTTCCTGCTGAATGCTTGTAGTAATATGAGTAGAGAGAAATGATGGAAGAAAGAATTGTTAAACTAAAAGGAAACAATTTGAAGATTTGGAAATTTTTATCTTTTTTGCAAAAATGCAAGAAATCAAGTTCTAAGAAATTCTACTATTCAATAACAAAAAAAAAAACCCTATCAAAATGGGCAAATAACTTGAAATGACATTTTTTTCAAAGAAGATATATAAATGGTTAAAGCATATAATCTTAGCATCACTAATAGGGAAATGAAAATTCTTAGCATTTGAGATATAAGTTCATATCTATTATTTTAAAGATGATAAAATATTATATTTCTTTAAAACCTCATAAAATTACCATATGTTCTAACAATTCTTCTGAGTATTTACCCAAAAGAATTGAGAGCAGAGGCTCAAATAATTATTTGTGTCCCCATGTCCACAGTGGCATTATTCACAATAATAAAAAAGTAGAAGCAACCCAAGTGTCCACTGAGAGATGTATGAATAAATAATACGTGATATATACATTCAATAGAATATTATTCAGTTTTAATTTGATGGGCTCACAAATTTGAAGGAACACTGGCACAAACCATCATAAAACAATCACCTGAGCTAATATTGGGGTGTAATTCCTCCTCTTTGGTATGTCTTTTACAAGATAAATGTTCTAGATAAGTGAAATGATTTGTTTAAGGTGATACAGTCAATTAAGAGTATTACAAAGAAAATAAACCAAAGATATTTCAGTCACAACTTATATCCACTTTTTAACTCTCCATCATGTATATCAGAATCATTGTGGGAGCTGTTACCATGAAGTAATCCCTTAGTTTCACTTCTGATGAGTCTGATTCAGTGGTGGGAATTGGGTCTCGGGTAATTAAAATCTGCATCCAAGGTTGGAACCTATGTTCTGAAGTTAACAGCATAAAAATAAGACAGTTGTTTCTTTAAAAAGGCCACAACCGACAGAGAAAATAATGCCTGCTGTATAAAGATTAATCAAGGCCTTTAAAAGTGTGTTCACAGGATTCATATGCTCCAATATGAACTAAAGCAGGAGACTGCACTTTAAGTTCAGATAGTCTGATGTGGTGATTATGGAGTAAAACAGTTTTCTGTGTCGCCAGTTTTTCTTGGAGTTGTGATACAGAGCTGATCTCTATAGCACATGATGATAAACACTGACATACATTACACAAAGTCCATGTCAATTGGTGTTTAATGCTTTCTCTGTTGTGTCCCTTTTGCAACTGCAAGCTATAGTCTGTGGGGAAGCGATTTGCCCATAAGTGATCAGAAGGAAACCTGGATCCAGATTGCAGGACTCTAGACTCAGCTATAGCAAACTGTTGTGGCCTACAACTTACAAACCCCATGATAGGCACTAAGGGTACCAGGACAAGTGAGACAAAACATATGCTATGAAAAGAGTGGTCTAGTTGGGGAGCAGCGATTACGAGGTGGTGTTCTAGCCACCACTGGGTGGAAAACGTTTTAAACATTAAAATGTTTTAATCCACCTACCTGATCCTCAGTCTTGGCCAGTGTTTCCCATTGATCTGCGATTACTGGTTTATTGGGCACAGAAAATCTCAAAGCAAAACAAGAGGGAAACTGCTCTGTGTCCATGTAGGTTAGTGTGAGTAGAGACTACTGAGGGCTGCTGCATTGATGGTGAGGTGGACCAGAGCACCACATGAGGACAGTCACCCGACAATACTGGGTATGTGCAGAGTGAAACATATAGCAGTGTGCACAGAAAATGAAGAGTCCAGGAGGTGAGGGCATATCCATCAGAGGATGGAAAGGCTAGCCCAACTCAGAACACACATCTATCTAAGGAGAGGGGAGTGAGGAATAAAGTCTGAGAAAAATTGTAAAGGGCTCTTTGGATCCCTGAGCAGCACATGGGAAGGACCTACCTGGATTAAGAATAACTCTAAAGAAGGAAGAGACATTCTCATTTCTGAAAAGGCAGAATGGGGATTCAGACCACTGAGGGTTTTAAAGAAATCAGTGAGTCTTTGTCACCTTCAGGACTCCAGCACATCAGCTGTAGTGAGGACCAGTGGAGGGAGCAAAACCTAACAGAAGGAATGCCTGGTAGTCACGGGGTTATCCAGGGAAGGGGACAAGGCACAGAATAGTGTCACCCACAGAGCAGTTAATGCACAGGTGTACTCCTCGGGCCCTTCCCCAAATATGAAGGGCACCTAGAGGGCTGGAGCCTTGCGTGTGTGGACAGAGACAGAGCCCAGTCATTACTTCATTTGAATCCTCAGAGTAGCCCTAAAAAGCATGTGTTATCTTTATTTTAGTGATGAACAGGTTAACTTTAAAGAAATGAATCTGTAATAATTACCAAGCTTGTGATTCTAAATATGAGATGCAGAGGTAATATAAGGATATGTCTTTAAATTGTATCTCAAGTATTTATCAATTATTCCCATCCCCATCATCAGTGAATTGGCAACATAAAATACTTTTAATAATATGCATGGTTTTAAATAAGATAGTCTACCTAAAGACTGCTTTTAAAACTGCTTTATTAACTTTAGAATATGTAATAAGCATTTTTCCATGCAAGTTAATGAAACCCCCCTGCTGACAGAAAATAAACTTACAGACTAAGTCAAAACAAAATTTCCAATCAGAAGAGTGACAGAACAACAAGGTTCACAGTAAAGGGTACATCAAGAAAATGCAAGTTTGAGGAGCAGGGGGTTTATGATTCTTAACCTCAGCATTCAAGGCATAAGGCAAAACTCATCATGATGGTCATGGTGAGGGGGGTCACCTATGAGAATGCGCAGACTGTATCTCAACTGAAGCTCCCTAATTTTCCGCCTTAGCTCTCGCATCTCCTCCATGAACCGTTCCATATCATCTGCATCCCCATCTATCATGTCAATGTTATTGACAAGCCTATTGGGTATATCCTCTCTAAAATCTTGCTCAGGTGGAGCCCAGGCCCCTCTAATATTTCCTCCAGGCTCCTGGCCTTCACCACCTCCCAAAGGGCGGGCTTCTTCTTCATTCTGCACTGGGGCCTGCTCCCCTCCTTTGCTTTCCTGGGGGGTGTTCTCCATGTTGAAGTTTTTCCTGCTTCTTCCTAGGAGATAAAAAGAGGAGGGATTGAATTCCTGGTAACAACAGAGGCTCTGCCAGGAGAAGATGGGAAAATTGCGCCCTCTAGGGGAGGGCCCCAACCCAGCACTGCTCCAAAGTCTACCATAATCCCAGAAAATCCTTCCCTAGACCCCTCCTCTCACCAAAATGTAGGATGGGGGGGGTGGGGGGTGGTGCTGGACAGCGGTTGGGAGACGAAGCTTCAGTTTTCGGGGATCCCGAAAAGTCCTCCATGGAGGCCCTAGGACTCTTCATTTTAATTATTCCCTCTTCTCTCATCAGACACAGGCCCACAGTTTCTAATGACTCAGCCCGCTTTCTCCACCACTTATCTCGTGCAGGGAGGGCAGAGTCTCTTCTGATCCCCGACCCCCACCTACATAAGAGGGCCCCAGGAAGTCCCCCTACCTGCAGGTAACAGAAGCACTCTTCCTCTGCTTGGCCTTGGGGTCTGCAGCACTAATGTCCTGAAGACCTGCAAAGAGAACCAGGACAATGCCGGGAGTGACACTAGACTAAGGGCCGTATGGGGACACTAGTTCCCTCGTTGATTTAGGGTGCTGCTAGTCAAACCCTGCCATCTTCTTTTTCCTCCATCCTCTCACACGGTTTCCCCCGCGTCGTGACGCGTTCCTCCATCTTCCAGCAATAGGCGGCAATCAAAGATGATTATTTCTAAACGATTTCAATCTCTTCTTTAGTCCCCTAGCCCCAGTCTCGCCCCTCCCCTCACCTAACTACCATTTCTTGAACGCAAATGCACCACCCGCGGGGTGGGGGAGTCAGGTTGCTGGATGGCGACGTGGTGTATTTATAAAGAATTTCACTCTGTGTACCCTCCAGGTCCTTTTGGAGTTCAATGGCCTTTCTGGAGCCCACCCTCCTTCCATTGCCCACCATTTTATGCATCAAGATGGACGAAGGGCGAGGAGGTGGTGAGGGCAATGCAAACCTGGACCCACGGCTGCCTCTGCGCTTTGTCATGCTTACCTCACTCCGGGTGGGCAAGCAGCGCCCATGCTTACGCGGACCCGCAGGGGCCAGAAGCAGTTTCTCCACCTCCCCGCGGCCGACAGATCGCAGGCAGAAGCACTCCGCTAGACAGCCTCCTCCGCAGAAGAGGATCCTTCCCCGACCTAGTCCCGGCCCCTATTGCCTGCAGCAACCGCTCCCCTCCCCACCCGAGGCCCCGCAGCCCACCATTTTCCGACACAAAATGGACGGAGTGTGGAGGAGCGATACTGGGAACGGAGTCCGCCATCACCAACTCAGGGTTACTGGTTGCACCCTCCACCCGTCGCCCCGCAGGAATCCGGCTATTTCCTCGCCGTCCCCCTCGATCGCGCCTCCCCCTCCTTCAGACGTCGTCAGAAGATTCTATTTGGGGCCCCTTCTCAACCATGGGCCCCTCTCGATCTCCTCCCCCAACCCCAAGCCTTCCATTTCTTGCACCAAATGGATGGATTCGGGGAAGGGGTAGAGAGAATCCAGTTCTGGAACCGCACGGGTTTTGCTCTCTGCCACCCCCACCGCCGTCCGCGGCGACCAACCTGCCCCGGATCGCGGTCAGCTTCTCCGGCTCCCTCCTTCCCGGGGTTGCTGACTCGCCCGCCTTCCAGGCAGCTCGAGCCAGCGCACAGCCACAAACGACTACCAGACCGCAACTAGGACGAGACTCTTCCACGCGTCAGCTCTAGGTCTCGTAAAGGCCACGTCACTGTGAGCTCAGATCCCCAATTATGGTCCCTACCTGCAGTGCGGCAGGAGGCTGGGGGCGGGGCCGCATTCCCCCCTCCCCGGGGCCGCATTCCTCCCCCGCCCCCCGTCCCCCTCATCTCTCCACCGCCGCCCATCCCCTTATTTTTTCCCCCTCTTTAGCAGTCTTTGAGACTAAAGGGCTCATGATACTTTGTAGTTTGTATTGGTCTTTCCCCTGATTTCTGCAGGAGCTTATAAAAGAATTTTTCTCCCACTTTGGTATCATTAAACGCCCACTTCTCTCCCGTCCACGCTCCAGCAAGCAAAGCCCAGAATTTCCCCTAAGGATCTAGTTCTTGTCCCAGACTGGAATTGGGGCGGAGATGGGGGCTGAGGCTAAGAAATGTGAAAAATAGGTAGGAAGTGACATTTAAAACCGCCCACTTTTATCTTAATTATTTCCCCTCTTGTTTTATTTTTTGAAGGGGGTGGGGGGGTGACTGCTTTTGTTTTGCTTCCCATAAGTATGCATTCATTTTTTTGAATGTTTTAATTAGACAACACAGTTATTTACAATTGTAAATAATTAAAGGATTTGAATTGTAAAAATTTGGCAACCTGTTTCTGCTGCTAAGTATTATAAATATAGACTCTCCAGACAGCACCCTCTCCTTTTAAGGATTTTGAAATAGGAATCTAAGCTGGTGGTCTCTGTGCAGACCTATGGGGTGATGCAGTGAGTCTAATCGTCTTGCTGGTGGATTTTCTGCTCTTGAGAGCCTGTGACAAACTTGTTCTCCTCTAAATGATAATAGTGCAACAAGTGCCAATATTACAACTTTACAAGACTCTAGAATGACCTCTAAAATGGAGCAACACTGAAGTCTTCCAGCAATTCAGGATAATAATTTGGATATTATGCTAACAGAAAGTATTGTGACGCTACAGTATTATAGCAAAACATAAAGAAAAACAAAGAGAAATGGTAAGTCAATTGTCAAACCCAGACATGGAGAAATGTTAGTAACCTGATCGAAATAATTTGAATCAGTGGGCAGAGGTAGATTACTGCAGAAATGGTGCTGGGATAATTAGTTAGCTGTTTGGGAAAATATAACACACTTAAACACAGACACTAAGTGTTTCAATAAAAAATACGTACAACCATTGAAAATAGAATATAATAAATGTTGCTTTGTATATAATCTTAGGATGAAAAAGTTCTTTGAAAACATAGCACCAAAGACTGACATGGCCAAAGTGCAACTGGCTGAATCATGTTTGGAGCCTGTCTAAGGCTCAGGAACCCGGTAGAATGCTACTCAGAATTGCGTTAATTAGCCATGGGTAACGGAAGTATTTATCCACGGACATGGTGGATAAATAAAGCGTCCATAAAAAAATAAAGCGTCACTGGGGATGCAAAAAATCTCTGGCACTTCCAGGTTGTCCTAAGTCTGGGCTGGGTAAGCTCCCAAGGTACTAGAAAAAGCCTTCAGTAAAATTAGAAGATAAAGCTAAGGTAGACAAACAATATCAGCTCTATTCCTACCTAAAGGAATACGCTATTTACATTTCCAAATTCATCCATATTTTTCCCTTCAAAATAAAAATAAGACACATATCCATTACTGTACTTATGGACATTTGGGTTGTCATTTTCACTATCAGAGACAAAGTTGACTGAATTTGTACACAGATTATTTTGTATACCGATACTGGAGTATTAAATCCCTAGAACTGTCATTGCTGTATAATGACTGTGGATGCTTTTAATTGTCATAGAAATCGGCCTTGAAAAACATTGTTCAATTTAGTGTCTATAATGTATGAGCATTCCTATTTTTTAATATGTCCGCTAACACTGAGTTTTACCTGCTTTGTTGTATTTTTAAGATTTAATTTTATTTATTTTTGTTTCATTTAGTCTCATTTCACTTACTTTTATAAATTTGCTCTGTAGGTTATCAGGTAATGTTTTCTAAACTTATCATGTCAAAGCAGACCCCTGAAATTAAAATTTCTAGACTTTTTTCTAAAAAGTCTTATTGAGTAGTTTAGAGCCAGGCCTGGGAACCTGCATTTAAGTTCCTTACACAAGTCTTTTTTTTAATGTTTATTTATTTACACATACAAGAGCTAGGGTGGAGGCCAGAGGTGTGGGGTGGTGAGAGGAGTCACCAGAGACAGAGTGGGGAGCAGAACAGGCGGATCTACTGAAGTACACTGCTGAGGGGAGCAGCAGGTGAGACAGGAGAGGTCTGCTGCGCCATGTGGCAATCTCCCTGACCAGTATGGAACTCGTGCAGCAGTGGCTGGGGATAGCTTCATAGTGCTGAGCCTAAACCCATTGAGCCACCAGGGAGGCCCTCCTTACACAATTCTTGATAGCAGGTACAGTTAAGAAACCAGTGTCATATGGAAAAAATAATAAAACCTCTATTATGTAAATGCCCTTTAAAACATTATTATTATGAAATAATTCCATAGTCACAGAACAATTTTGAAAATAGCACAAAAAGCACCCCCCTCCATGCTCTTTACTATATTCTCTAGTTGTTAAAATTTTGCTGCATTTGCTTTATCATTTTCTCTTCATGTAGAAGGACATCGTATTCCAAACCATTTGAGCCATTTGAAGATTAAATGGTCATTTAAAAATATTTAGTTCAACTAATTTCATTTAAAATTAAGATTCGGGGCCTCCCTGGTGGCCTAGGGGGTAAGTCTTAGTGCTATCACTGCTACCACCTGCCAGGGAGCTGCCCACATGGCATAGCAGACCTCTCCGACCTCGCCTTCTGCTCCCCTCAGCAGTATATTTCAGTAAATCCTCCTGTTCTGCTCCCCACTCTGTCTCTGGTGAATCTTCTCACCCTCGGCACCTCTGGTCTACATCCCAGTTCTTCTACACAAAAATAAAAAATACATAAAATTAAGATTAGTCTATTTTTTGTCTGTGGAGACTTCTTATATAAAATTTGAAAATATGCATACATTTGTAAAAAGATAACTGTTTTAGTGTATGGCCTTACTAATATTCTCTTTTACTGTCAGACTCACATAATTTATTTCTTCATCTAATTTAATGGATACACACACACACAATAAAACTGTTCTGATACTCGCTGTCACCAGACAAGGGAGAGGATCCGGGGGTCCCCCAGTCCTATCCCACCCTCCAACAACACAGGTGAGTAAGCTGGGAGTGAACCAGCCACGGTCCACTGTTCCGCCCACTGGAAATCAAAGTCATGGCTAGAGGGGCCCTGAGGTCAAGCCCAGGAAAGGGCTCTTGAGACCCTCTGGTCAAGACTGAAAAGGATTCCAGACACAGGTGAGGGCAGGCAAGAAGTCAGCATTTGTTGAAAAAAGCAAGGAAAAGAGATCCAGGGAGATTTCTCTGGGCATGAGAGAGACTTGGGGGGGGGCTGGGACTGGGGTCTAGATAGGTTTTAGCACTGGGGTTTGAGAACAGTGGAATTAAACTTTGTTGGCTGAGAAAGCAAGGAGAGTGGACTTGGCTAAAGTCCATTTGTTGTTGCCAGTTGTGAGCACCCGGCAGCTACAGCTCGGTCATGCAGAGCTCATGACCATTTCCAAGGTGAACATCTGCGGAGGCTGTGCCCACAGCTCCAGTTTGAACTGGTTTAGTATCAGGACATGTTACTCTTTTCTTTTGAGTCTGTAACTACCTCTTTTCCCCACAGCAGCTGATGTGATAAACTGTGGAACGATAGCTCAGGAACGCCCAGGCTGGGGAAATTAATACTAAAAAACAAAACAAAACTAGGGGACAAGGAAATTTATGGCATCAGGTGTCCCAGCCTAGAGTCATCAAATTTTCTTTTAAAGATTTATTTATTTATGAATACAAGAGCTAGGGTGTAGGCCAGAGTGTTGGAGAGGGGGCAGTGAGAGGATTCACCAGAGACAGAGTGGGGAGCAAAACAGGCAGAAGGACTGAAATACACTGCTGAGGGGAGCAGCGGGCAAGGCAGGAGAGGTCTGCTGCACCATGTGGGAATCTCCCTGGCTGGGGATCAAACTTGTGCTGCAGTGGCTGCCTATAGCTTCGTAGTGCTGAGACTTAACCCTTTTGCCACCAGGGAGGCCCAAGTCGTCATATTTTTAACCTTTTGTTTACTGGCTGGTGGGAATAGCAATTTTGTCCTTGAGTCCTGCCTGTCCTTGCCCGGGACCCATCCTGTCTCTCTTATTTGCTTTCAGTTGGTAATTTAACTACCCATTTTTTAATGCCTCAAGAGTGTTTAAATCATCGTAATTTAACCCATCTCCAATTGATTCATATTATTATTTCCATACATTTAAGGCTGCCAGTATTATTTCTGGACAAACAAATAATTTATGTTGGTAAACCCTGAAGTTGGTTAACACACACACACACACACACACACACACACACAACACACATCCTGCATTGATTTGTAATTTCCATTTTTCTGTTTTTATTTCAACCTCTCTATTCTTTTACAAATGTTTTATTATTTTAATGACTGGTTTGTTTTCCAAAAATGAAACAATCCAGCCCATCCAGTTCAGTGTATATTATTGGAAATCATTTTTGCATGTATTTACAGAAAGGAAAACTATTGAATTAGGAAGAATTACATCATAAATATGTTTCTCCGTTAAGGACAGTACAGAATAATGTTCATAGCAAGATGAATATTTACAGAAAAATAAAGTTTTAAAACTTCTATCCTTTTTCCCACTTACTCTGCAAAAGAAATTACTGTTTTCTGCTCAACTAACTTTCGAAAATGAATGACTTTTTTCTCATGCTAAAATTGTAAAAATTTCATGCTCATAAAAGATTATTTGTCTTTTTTATTTCTAATAACTTAAAACTCAAAACATTGTAATATAATATGAGTCATAGAGCAATGACTAGTGGGAAAATTATTGTTTAAAAAATTCTAACAGTTAATGTAAAACATCCTTTTGTCAAGCTTAATAAAATTTTGTTAAAGCTTTGTATTGAAAAGTTATTAAAATAGTTTTTCTTGATAATATTAGAGTAGTTGGTTTAAGATTAACCTCCATTCTGCATTAGAAATAAAGGTAATTTTAATGGTGTTCCAAGTCTTAAAACCACTACAAAAGCTCTTTGCTTTATTTAAATATTTCACTAAAAATGACAATATATGCACATACTTTAATTGAGCCATATATTATTTTCTGAGACTTGTTTTTTTTAAAACCTAGTATTGTATTTGAGCTTTTTTCCTTATCAGTAAATATGATAAAACCTATATTAGTTTTCCATTGCTGTGTAAATTATTATAAACTTAGAGGCATATAAAACAAAATTTATTATTTCACAGTTCCTGTAGGTCAGAAGTCAGGTATAGTATGGCCGTTTCTCTGCTCAGAGAATCACAAGGCTGAAATCAAGGACTTAGTTTGCTGTGTCCTCATGTAGTGATAAACTTAGGGTAAAACCTTCCCAGCACATTTTTGTTATTTGTTGGCTTAATTCAGTTTCTTTATTTCTTCATTACTTCATATTTCTTCATTTCTTCATGTGGCTTTGTGTCAGAATTTCTAATGTACTTTTATAAGGAGTACAGAATGTTGTTGCTTCAGCATCTATTGGGTAGGTATTTTCATTGGAAGGCAGGGAAAGGTATGTGAGATGTGATTGGGCTACTATACAATGCCTATTTTTGCAAAAAAATAAAAAGTTTTGAGAAATAATGCAAATAACTAATGAGTGTGGAGTAACACATGCTAGAACTGTCTCCATTGGTGAGTGGGCATTTCTTGCCGAAGTCCTGCTGGCCAGGTAATGATGTTCCTGCCAGCCTCCCGGTATGGCATGTAGCTTAGTTACACTGTCTTCAAGGCTCTGCCCCAGAAATAATATGGCTCTTGGCCCTCCCTGGTGGTGCAAGAGGTTAAGTCTCAGCACTATGCAGCTATAGGCAGCCACTGCAGCATGAGTTCGATCCCCGGCCAGGGAGCTGACCCATATGGCTCAGCAGACCTCTCTTGTTTCACCTGCTGCTCCCCTCAGCAGTGTATCTCAGTAGATCTGCCTGTTCTGTTCCCCACCCTGCCTCTGGTGAATCCTCTCATCTCCCAACACCTCTGGCCTACACCCCAGCTCTTATATGCATAAATAAATAAATCTTTTTTAAAAAAGAAATAACATGGCTCTTCCCTCATCAAGTCTTATTTACAATTATCCAGGAAGAGACCAAAGTGATATAAGTGCTGAGGACTGCCCAGGCTTGAAAGGTGAGGCAGAGCCTTTTGGTCCTGGCCCGTTGGCTCATGGGTAGAAAGAATAATCCAGGAAATACTGTACACAGTGTCACTTACAGAACAAAGAACATTGCTCTATTTTGTTTTTGGGTTTTTTAAGATTTATTTATTTATTCATAGAAGAGCTGGGGTGTAGGCCAGAGGTGTGTGTGGGGGCAGTGAGAGGATTCACCAGAGACAGAGTGGGGAGCAAAACAGGTGGATCTACTGAAATACACTGCTGAGGGGAGCAGTGGGAGAGCCAGGAGAGGCCTGCTGCGCCATATGTGGCTTAGGCCCTAGTGGTGATAATGCTGAGACTTAACCCCTAGGCCACCAGGGAGGTTTTTTGCTCTTTATTTTGAACAGAAATTGAGTTTCTGGGTATGACAAGTACACAGAACAACTGGTCCTTTGGGTAGGTGAATATCAGCCCTAAAAGCTAAGGTCTGGCTGTGTGGACAAGTTGTACCTCTTACCAAAATCACAGGCCAGAAAAAAGATTAGGATGACGAAGATGACAAGTTCGGTGGTTCCTTGCAGAGTTCGTGTTTTCAGCAGCATGGAGCCCTTCACTAAGGCCTCTTCTGGGATCTTGATCACAACCTGTAAGAAGTGGAGGGCGGTGGGAGATCATCAGCGTGAGTCCTGAGTCTCATAACTCAGCCACTTTGCTTTCCTCGTCTGAATTCCCAGATCTCACCTCGGCCAGAGAAAGAAACTCTGTGACTCTCAGGTTGTTCCAGTGGTTGTGAGAAAGACATCCGGAGAGAAAGAGGACAGGCAATATCCATTGGACCAAAGTGGAGCCACTGACCCCGCAGTGCCTTCAAATCTGCTGTGACATATGCCCTGGAATGAGCTCTGTATGTATTAGGGCAAAACTCTTAAAATCTAAATGCAAGTAATGTAACAGGGTCCTTAGAACTCAGAATATTACTGTACACTTGTTCAAAGCCCAAAAATAGTTTAATTTTGTGCTTTGAATACTGAGAAAGGTGTTCTGAGTTCTGAGTAATTATAAAAAGGGAATGAATGTAGCAATATGAATAGTGGAACACCTTTTTAGTTTAAAATTTGCTTACATACACTACAAGTTCACTAGCATATATTTACATAGACGAATACCTTTTGCAAGCAAAATTGTATTTTTGAAAAAAAATCTTTGAATTTCCCTTTTACACACCCCTGCTCTGCCAACTCACTCATACCCCATAAACTCCCATTACTCTCTTCTAATATTACACAAATTTTTCTCTTAGATTGAATGGAGCATGGCGGCACCATTTCTAACTGCTCCTGGGATAAGTTGGGAATGGAACTGGAGGAGGGTGTGAGTGCTGACTTGGAGAAGACCATCTGTGTCTCTGTGGGGCTGGTGTTCCTCACCGCCAGCTCATCACTACACGTATTTGACATCATACAACCATGGGAGCTAAGTAAGTAGTTTGTGTGTAGCTGTCTTTTTCACATTTGATGCTGAAGCTCAAAGTCTGAAGTGCAAGCCACCAGAAAGAGAAGTGAGGTGTAAACTGGGGGAGAATAAGAATAAGTACCAGCACATGAGCACGCCCTGGAGCGCTTGAGGACAGACTATATTCTCAGGGCCTCGAGAGTTAATGGTATGGGTATCACACAGAATTTGGTGCCCATCATATATCTAAATACCCATGCCAAGGAGTCAGACAAGCAAAGAGCACCTAGGAGAGGTTTGGAGCAGTTTGTTGGCCACAAACCACTTGTCTATTATCTCTCACCATTGAGATAAACTAGTCAATAAGCAATTCCTGTATGCTACAAAGAGGCAATGTTTTCACATCCACCCCCAAATCTCCCACAATAATCTCTCTTATGATTCACTCTGACCACAAACATACAGGTAAATGAATCCTAAAAAATATATAGTCCATTCTACCCAGGTCGATCCATTAAAGACATCCGTAATAGGATTCCATCTATAAGACAGTCTGGTAAGGGTGAAATTGTAGGGGTAGAAAACTGATCAGAGGTTGCCAGGGGCTAGGAGTGGATAGGGGTTGCATCTACAAAGTGACCTGGGGAATTGTTTTGACCTTATGGAACTGTTCAATGTTCCATCATGCCGACTAACATGAAGGACGAGGTCAATGGCAGGATCTCCTGTTCCATCTGTGACCTGCACAAGTCAGTCACTTTAGAACACTTCAGAGGTGAAAATTCCCTCTTCATCCATACATTTAGCAATGTTGTGGGGGAAAAGAGTGTCCTTGGAGTCCCTAACAACAGCTTCTTGGTCTGCTGACACATTGACTTCACAAGGGACCACTGTGTTGCCATTGTGTGTCATGAAATATCAATATTTTGTCCTCTAATGTCAACTGAATCCTAACTATTTTGAGAATCATTTAGGTCAGACAAACTATCCTGATCTTGATTTCATTCTAGGCCCTTTGCCTGTAAACAATTTTGGTATTAAATACTCTCCTCACCAAGGCCCCAACTTGCCTATGCCAGAATTCACTCTAGCTATTTTACAACAATAAGATATTTTAATCAAATATATTATATAGTTTACAAAAATCTGTGAAGGCCATAAAATTGAACTTGGATGCTTTACAACCAGGAGAAACCTACTCACTCTCGGACTGTTATAGCTAAAACACCCCAGTTGCCTGCCTACTTCTTTTTTTAAAAAAAAAATATATATATATATTTATTTATTTATTTATAGCTTTAGAAAGAGAAAATAACAATAACAACAACACAAAAACAAAAACTAGCAGGCAACCAGAAATGAGAGCCTGCCTACTTCTTGACGTATATGACAGAGTGAATTCTAGAAACTCTGCCATGGCTGCCCCGTAAAAATCAGTTCTCTCCCTTCATATGTAGCTGCCTGAATGTGGCTCCCACATCACTCAGTTCTAGCCCAACATCTCAGTATGTGCATACATTCGAGATCCCATTTGGGACCCTAATTGCAACGGCTGTTGCACAAGTGTTTAGCTTTTCAGCCTGTATAGAAGAAAGCATAAGGTGTTTACCAGTGTTGGAATACTTGCCAACTGAGGCCCACTCATAGTATATTTCACTGAATCAATGTTATTTTCTATTTCTTGCAATTGGTTTATGTACACTAGTCTTATATATAGCAAAGTTACTGATCTATATTATAAATTATAATTTTATATAGATTCTTGAGTTTTATATGAAGACAACCATCTAATTAAGTTTTGTTTTGTTTTACTTTTATGCTCTTATTAATAGATTTATGTGTATATGTATTCACTTTGCCTTGCTGCACTGGTTGGTTGAACAGAAATGATTATACGAGTCACATGTCTGTCTTTTCTGATTTTAAAGCTATAAAAATATTAATATATATTAAAATGTTAATATATTAAGTATGAAGTTTATTATTTTTAATTATCTATTGATTTTTATTGATTATTGTTTATAAATCTAGAATAATCATTAAATTTTATTGTGTGCTTTTTTCTGGAACTTTTAAAAGAAAATATATGTTTTTCCCTCATTAAATCTATGAATGTAGCAAAAAAAAAAACACTGCAGATTTTCTAATGTTAAATCTACATTCATATGGAGGATAAACTCAATGCTTTCCTTTTGTACTAAATATTTTAACCATTGCTGAATTTAGTTTGCTATATTTCATTTAGAGTTTTTACATTTATCTGGCTGAGATAGGCTAGTAACTGATTTTTTTAAACATTCCATGTATTGAACACTTTTAATAATATTAAAATTTTCTGTTTCTTTTTGATTCAGTTGGGAAAAATTTATTTTTCCAGACATTTAACCATTTCATTTTGGCATAATTTTTCATAATATTCTCTTACCTCTTAATTCTTTGCTGTAACTGCAAGCATACAACCTTTTCATTCCGAAAGTGGCTTATCTGTGTCTTCTTTCTAATTTTCTTGACCCAGGTTGCCGGAGTTTTCTTTTTATCTTATCTCTGTAAAGCACTGACATATGGCTTTTTTTGTTGCGCTACATCATGTCTGTTATTACATTTATTAATTTATGCTTTTATTTTTATTTCAAGTAATGGCGAGACATGACATATTTTATTAAGCATATGATCAATAAACTGTCTTTTCAACTACAATTAGATTTTATTTCATAATTTTTATCCTCAAATACTCATTTATCTATCTAATGCATTCATTCCTTTGGAAGAGACCAGCGCCTAGCAAGCTGGTGTATTTACCCAGTGCCATCACATCTATTCACTTCCACTGCAGGAACAGGAGATGATAAAGGAAGGTGGAACTGGACTACTGAAGCAATAGAATCTCCACTACAAATACAGGGTTTACTGAGGAGACTAGCACACAAAGTAGAAGAAAGGACAGAAAGTACATCAACTTTGAAATTGTACCTGTGTGGATTCAAGTCCTGGCACTGACATTTACTGCCTCTGTGATTTTATGCAGGTTCTTAATCTCCCTGAGCTTCGCTTCCATGGTCAGTGGTGCTGTTTGTCAAATGTTTCCATTTCTCCCTTGTGCCAGCCACCTGGTAGAACTGCACTTCTTGCTTGTCCTCCCTTTGTTTGGTGGTGCCCTGTCTGTCACCAGTTCTGGCTAGTGGGTTGTGAGTGGTGTGTGGTATTTCCAGGCCAGAACATATGCTCGTTGATTTGAGACTTTCCAGGATCCTCTTCCCTTTGGTCCCAGAGTGACTGTCAATTTTCTAAATGGTGGTTACCCTGTCAGAATCTCCCAGAATCCCTCATTCAGGATCTTCCAACTCATGATGGATGTACACCTGCCACGGACATGTAGTAGAAGTGAGGGATACACCACTGAGATTGGGGCATTGACCATCCTTGTCACGGTATAACCCAACCTCTCCTGACTCAGGTATCTCATTCATAAACCATAGTAACATCCTCTTCTGAGGGTTCAATGAGTTAACTTATATGACTAATTATCACAATGCTTGGCATATAACAAGCACTCACAGTATGACAGCTACAGTTATTAAATAATAACAAAACGGTTTTTAAAACTCTAGAGCATTTTGTATAAAATGAGAGAAAATTGTGTGGTGTCTGCTCATCCTGATGGTAAGTTGTATTTCAAGAGTTGTATTTTACTCTTTCAGGAGTGAGACATTCTTTACTCTGGATAAGACTTACTAATGCCTTGTATTTATGCATTTGTATTTTGCCACCATCATATCAGGAATATAATGACTTAAAAAGCAGTAAGTAATATTTTAATGAAAATAGGTTTTAATCATTACCAATAAACATTCTATTATTCTTAGGAACAGAGGCACAAGGTTTCAAAGTTGTAAAAGATTTAGTTTGAATAAAGTTTTCCAAAATATGTCCTGAAGAACACTAATAACTCAAACACTACAAGTGATAAAGTGTTTAATTTCCAAATAAGTTGGGGAAACTACCTCTCCTGATTTCAATCTTATGCATGTATATGCTATGATTAAGGACAACTATTCTGGAATAATAATGTAAAATGCTATGATGTACATGGATATTTATAATATATATGTATACATATGCTTTTGGTCTTTTCCAGATGCAGTGATTCTTCTATGTGGGAATGTCCTCTGTGCGGCAATGTACTGGCCTCAGCTCATACTATATCATGAGAACTGTGTACATGATCTTTTCCTAACTCTTTTTTTAGGGATGTTATGTTGGTAGGTTTCACTTTTGGCAAAATATCAGTTTTGAAATGTTGAGATTTTTAAGGAATGGAGGTGGTTAGTAAATGGAATGTTTTCAGTTTGATACTCGGTAGCATTTTAATTTAAATAATACAAATGTTCTGAAGACATGTGATTTGGAATGATGAAGAAATGATGAAGGAAAAAAAGCAGCATATTAACGATCAAACTCTGGATCTGAACTCGCAAAAAGAAAACAGTGAGTATATTTTCCCCTGTAAACAACAGTATTCAACTGTTTCAATATCTTCATTTTAAAAAGAAAATAACACTGGTCAACAAATTTTTACAGAAGTGATATTACTGAAATAAAATTTGTCATTTCCTATCAATTTGTATGTGTCCAATATGAATATGACAGTCAAATTCTAATTTTGGCTCTAGTTTTTTTGTAATCTGCAATAAATGGATGCTTACATTACAAAATGCATGCCAATAGTAATAGACCTATGGCTAATATCTGTAAAAAATCAAATCATAGACTACTTCTTAGATTTCTTTGCTTGTCTCTTGTACAACTATTCAGGAATAGAATAGATGGAAGATGGTTTCCATTGTGCAAAAGCACAGCCTTAAGACTCAGTTTCAAAGAGTCTAGAAATAGTCTCCATTCTTGTGGGTCATGAGTGATTTCTAAGGCATTCATGAGGCCCTCAATATCAGAATACCAGAGTATTTTCCTTTCTGAAGAAAGGCTCCAACTGCTGGTGGCGCTTTCGATAGAAAGTCATTGTGACATCTTCTTCTAGAAGGTTCCATTGTTGGAGTCTTGATCCTAGCAATTCTGCCTTGTTCTTGGATAAGTCCAAATCACAAACCAGGTCATTTAGTTCTTTCTGTGTTATTCTGTGTGGGGTTGATGATGCACCACTGGACCACTGCATGCTGGTGGAACAGAAGAGCAGGTCGGCTCACCGTTGTCGTCATCAGATGAATCAAGAGAATATTCTGCTGGAGGTTCTGGAATAGGAAGTCCCTCACCATGTGGAACTGGTCTCAATGCAGACAGAATGTTTGGGTAGGCTATTCTCGACTTCTTTTGCTTTGCTATTCCACTGGAAAGAGGAGGAACCAAGCAGAAGTAACAGCCTTTTATGTGGTTACTTGGCTCTCTCCACACCATGGGGACTGCAAACGGCATTGATAGTCTTTTGCCATTGAACCACTGTGAAAGCTGTGTTGTACATGTAGCACAGCATATATGCAGGGCCCAAGGTTTGTCTTGGTCACCAACTTTGCATCCGAAGTAAAGATGATAAGCCTTTTTCACTTGAGAAGTGATCCTTTTCTTCTGGTTGGCAAATGTCACTTCCCCACAAATAGAGCAGAAATTGTCCATGTTATTAATGCACTTTCGAGGCATTACTGTTCTGTATTGTGCCTAAATGGATAAAATAATAACAGTCCTATGTAACAGTAGCTTAAACTGTCTCACACAAAGTCTGAAATATTTTCAATGCTCAACCTTTCCGACAGGGCTTTATCTAGTGCACTGCTGACATCAGCTTACTTCAGCAGCCGCCTGGCAGTAGTATTGCACTGCATCAGAAAATGATGCAATACTCTGGATGATGGTATTATGCAATGCAATGCAATATTACATTGTTATAGGTTGATTTAGGATGTTGTTGCAGTCCTACTGGATAAATTTACACTGTGAAACATACAAAATGAATTATATGAAATACCTTCAAAACAAAAGCTAATAAAACATTTTCAGGGTTATATTCATGTTCAGCACACCAAGATACTACAGATTAGGGCCTTTTTAAGTCAGTAACTATTTCACTGTTAACCAGTGTAATGCATATGTTAAATATTTAAAACATGCATTTTCAAATGCATGAAATCCTAAGAAGATACACTTAACAGCATCTGTACAAATGAACATTTAAAGAATTTTAAAGACAATTGAAAGCACAGAAGGCTGAGTTTCTCAGTAAGCCTGTATATACCATCAAATAAATGAAAAAGACATGACTGTGTTGCAATTTTTTCCATAATTGCTTAATGACTGCTGTGAGAACATTTTATCATTCCATATGTGGTTCCATATTATGTGACAAAAGAGAAGATATCATAACAGTTGCTGGAATGAATATATTATCTGCAGATTTGGATATAGTGCATAGAATTTTTGGTTTAAGAAGTCAGTAAACTTATCATTACACGTAACACATATCTCATTGAATTGATTTTGTTATATAAGACGTGTATAGTCTGATATATATTTCACACTCCAAGATGATGGAAGTTCTGATATTGCATGACACCTTTAGTTATGCATATATGATAAGATGAAGCTGGATTACTCATACATTATTAGTAGGAATGAAAAGAGGTTCAGCCAGTTTGGAAAACAAATGATAATTTTGAAAGCTGAGGTGATTATGCTAAGCAAAATAAGTCAGAAAGTGAAAGACAGATATTGGGTGGTTTCATACATGTGGACTATAAATAAACAAGTCAAACAAACTAACAAAACACAACAAAAATAACTCTTAGATTCTGAGAAAAATGTGGTAGTTTCCATAGGGAAAAGGAAAAGGGTGAGAGGAATATGTAGAAGAGGTCAGTTTGATAGAACTATGGTGGTGGGTGCAGTGTGGCATATAAACATATCAAGGTGTAAAACTCTACTTCCAAAACTTCCAAAACTTATTTTTAATTAAAAAATAAACATGAAATTAATATACAAGACAGAAGTCTCACTTTTGGACATTTAGATCAGAGAAACAAAAGCTTGATTTCACACAGAGACTTGCACATGATTTCTACAGCAGCTTTATTTGTTATAGTCAATGACTGGAAAAACCCAAATGTCCTCAAATGGATGAATGATTAAACAAATTATAGCATACTCATAAATAAGTCTTACCATGAAAAATATTCCATGGCTCTCATCCAGAATTATGCTTAGTTACCAAAAAAAAAAAAAGCTTACTGACATAAAGCATTTCCTTTAAGATCAAGTACAAGACAAGGATGTCCACTTCTACAACTACTCTTCAACATAGATATTGAAAGCCTTAGCTGGAGCGATCAGGCAAGAGAAAGGTAGAAAATAATCCAAATGGGGAAAGGAGTAAAATTATCACTATTTGCAAATGACATGGTAATATACATAGAAAAGTCTAAAGACCACACTAAAAAACTATTAGAAACAATAGATCGGTACAGTAAAGTGGCAGCCTACAAAATCAAAATACAAAAATCAGTTGTGTTCATATGTGCAAACAATGAACTAGAAGACAAAAAAATGAAGAAAACAATCCCATTTACAATTGCATCAAAAGAATGAAGGAACAAACTTAACAAAGGAGGTGAAGTGCATGAAAATTAAAACTATAATACTTTGTTAAAGTAGTAAACTTGCAGAAATGGAGGCCTCTAACAGCCAATCTCAAAGAAGAAAAATTTGGAGACTTTGCAACCTGGAGCTGGATGCCTCACTGAGCTGTGAGTGTGGCCGTTTATTGGGCTGTTTGGCTTCTGCAGCTGCTGTTTTGAGTGTCACTTGTATGGTGCGACTTTGGGGTCGGCAGCTCCAGGAGCATCTGTTGTGTCTTCTTGAGTTGGAACCTGGCCTACAGTCTGGCTGCTGTGTGTCTGCAATGGCATGAAGACGCCATCTTGGGCGCATGGCCCATTTGGGAGAGGACCTCTGTGTCCTCAGTGGCGGGAAGACGCTGTTTTAGTTGCTTTTGTTTAGGACTTAAAAAGACTGGACACTGTTTCGGGTGAGGTAAACAGCCATTTTTGGCCTCAGTGACTCTTTGTTTTTCCCTGGTTTGTTAAATAAATCCCATTGTTGTTGTTCCCTGAGCCTGAGAAGTCTTGCAATTGTGCACGTGGGTGAAGAACTCAGACAGTGACCAGTAATCTATTTGGGCAGTGTCCTTGGTCAGTTTTAGTGCCCCTTGTTGCCCTGTATCATCTTCACCAAATGGTATTGAGATAACTGGACAGCCAGATGCAAAAGAATGAAACTAGACCACTCTCTTATACCATGGTGTAAAGATTAGACAGGATTTATTATTCCTTCTGATTGAAGGACAATGTAAAGCAGTGTTGTTTAGGGTACTTTTTGTAATCACAGATTATCTTTAAAAAGTAGAGACTGGAAGAATCCCAAATCTATTGAGCTTCTATCCTGATAACTTAGAGTCAATTATTACAATTATCCATTTATCAATACTGTCAAGTGTTGTTAGCCCTGTCATGTGTTATCTCAATAAAACTCCATCAACAGCTTTATGAAGGCAAATATCATTTACACTTTAAAGATGAATTATAAAATCTTGGAAGAATTAATTTACCTAGCCAAAGTCATGTAACTAGTAAGTGGTAAGTCCATGAATCCACTCTTCAGATATCAGAATGTCATCTCATCAATTGAAAGATGACATTATACTGCAAAATTTCAAACAGCTATGGCTGGTCTACTTCTTTCCCTGCAAATAGAGTATAAGAAAAAAATAACTAAAAAGGAAAACTAAGAAAACAGCAAAAACAAAGAACAAAGCAAAGCAAATAAACAAAACACGTGATCACATGTGTCATGAAGTAAAGTAAGATTTGTCTGAAAAGGTGACTAGAGTTGTCTATTAATTACTGAAGTTTATTACAGGGATATCTGAAGACAGGCTGTTACAGGAAAACACATAATGGCATGGAAGTATGATTGGTGAGAGTGTTAGAAAAAAATGAGTCAATTCATCCATGTATGATTCATGTTTCATGTTTCCATTGCACTAAGCACTTCTATAGGCACTTAAGATATATCAATGAACAATAAAGATTCCTGTTCTCCTGGAGTTTATATTTTTCCACCTTAGGAGATAGGTAAATTGAAAAAAAAAAACACAATTCGGCAATGAATAAAATATATTGTATTCTAAAAGGCTGTAAATGCTTGAAAAGAAAAGGCAACACACAGGGAAGAAGCAGAATCGAGAGTGTTAGGTAGAGTTTGGAAATGTAAACAAAAATAAGTTATCCTTGTAATTGGCTATTACTTGATGGTTGGACGTTCTCTCCGTGGTGCTGCTGTAGTGTTGCTATAAATGCTATGCTGGCTTCATTGCACAGAGATAGGGATACATTTTAACCTATCTTTGGTGGGAATCGACTCCTTTTATAACATCAGAGCAACAGGGCCACTAACATCTTTTTTTGCCATCAAGTACCCACTCGTTTTCAAGTTTTAACACTTACTGTTGCATATGTAATAAATGTGGATATTACAGTAGTTCTCTTCTGGGTTTGACACCCAGGCTGGTAGAAACCATGTTGCCTAGCCTCATGCCTAGGTGTCTCGCTTTCCACTCAAAGAAATCTGAGCTGTGGGGTACACATTAATTATAACCCTTCCACCTCGTGGAACTTCGGAAACTGTGTTCCGCAGGGTGGTTGACCCCGCCTCCCAGTGCAGAGATGATTGACTGAAGGGGGTCACCCGACCTTAGCCAGCCAATTGAAGTCCTCGCCCTCTAGTTCAGCTTTGAGAAAGAACCGTTAAGACGCCAAGCGCAAGGAAGACTGGGACTTGTTCGTGGAAAGCTCCTGAGAGAAAATACTGGCATCCCACTACTGAGGTCTTGGTTGGAATCCGAAGTTTTTTCCGACTCATCTTCCAATTAGGTAAATTATAATAATATCCCTTTGGTAAATTATACCTATATGGCTGAAATTACCCAAGATTAGGGTTTTAGGGATTAATAAAAAAGCTAATCTGACTGGATCGCTCAGCAATCCACGATCCAGTCTATAATCTATGTATCCGCCTGCTCTCACATGATTTGCTTTAATTCTATGGCTAATCATTTCATGCTCTCTCTTTAGAACTCCTGCATTAGTCTTTCTTTAAAAAAAGTATTTTTTTCCTTTGCATCTTAGTTTTGTTTGCAGTTAGCGTTGATATCCCGGGCTTTAAATTGTAAATATTGACACGTGTGTGTGTGTGTGTGTGTGTGTGTGTGTGTGTGTGTGTGTGTAAATATATACATATATTTCTGTTTCTGTTTTCTTTCATTTATTTTCTGTTTGAAAATGCCTTTCTCTAATGAAAAGTAAATCTATATCCAGCTACATCATGGAGCCCATTTCTTACAATGGGCTGCCTCAGGCAGTTTGAATTCGTTTTTAAATGGATGATGTGATAAAACATTTACCTATCTTAAATATATTTCAGTTCGTTAAACTATTATTAAATAGTGTCATTTATAGAATAGCCATTCCTTTAACCACCAATTTTGTCTTTTTTTCTTTTTTAAAAGATAATTTTAAGTGTACAGAAAAAGCTCAAAGAATAGTACAGAAAGTCTTTAGCCGTATTTCCTGAATATTAACATTTTATATAACCAAACGAAAAACTGTAAAACCAGAAAATTAATATCGATGCAGTACCGTAAACTAATCTACAGCTTTTTACAGTATTTGAATTTCACTTGTTGCTCCGCTAATGGCTTTTTTCTATTTCAGAATTACAGTCGGGATACCGCATTGCATTTGGCAGTTCCTTGATCGTTAAGATCTTTCAAAGCCGCGACACTCGAAGATACTGGTCAGTTATTTTATAGAATGTCTGTCAATTTTGTTGGTCTGATGTTTTTCTTACAATCGGGTTGAAGTTAACACATTTTTGACAAGAATACCTGTTTTATTTTCCTCTGCTTCACCTAACTGGTAAGGGAGGAATTTCCACCCTAGTGTTAAGGCGGTGGCTGAACACACAAATCCTGACAGATGCATTCCATAGCGGTTTATGAGAAACATTTACTCTCAGGTGGGGGAGGGTGCTGGAGGACACTCCCCAAGTACTACCCAGAGGGAGCCTCACAGGTGTTGCCATCTGGAAGAGAGTGAATAAGCAGAGGCACTTGGGGTCAGTCTTTGTAGTGACAAGAGATAAAGGGACCCTTGGTTCACATGGAAAGATGTGATTGTCTTGTCTGAATAATTTTTGAGGAACTGAAACCTTCTTCTCAAGGATTAGCCAGCACTGTTCATAGTCGTGGTGATATGAAGGGTTCTTTAGTTAGGGGACCTTTGTGGGAGCACAGTAGGGAGGGGAATGTGTGCTTAAGCCATTAGCGACCCTCCTGGTTTTCCCTGTATGCAAAGGTGCTCATATTAATGGGCCTTAATTTTAGGTCGTATACCACAATACTGCAAAAGCGATTTTTTTCCTTCTTCATGCATCACGTCAGGGGTTATCTGATGTTCCTGTGTTGTAATAGTGATGATATTCATCTCCATATTCTTTGGAGGTGGCTCCATTGTAATGCTGCCATCTTTCTGTTTTATAAGTAACATATTATGTGGGAATATTTTAAGACTACGAAAATATGCTGTTTTTTTTCTTGCTACCTTCCTGATTTATTGCCTCTGTTTATTGTTTATTGTTTTTGTTATTGTTTCTATAGGACAATATTATTTGCACATGGAGATGGCTTTATTTCTTGTTATTCATTGTTATGAATCTAATTGATTTCTCTAGTCAACTGATTACTACAAAATCGACTAGGAATGAAACATATGTGCCTTGTTGTTGACCTTAGTGGAAAACCTCGAGTATTTCCCCATTAAATAAAATGTTAGCAATAGGGATTAATCATATATCTTTTATCATGTTAAGAAAGCATCCCCTGATTCCTATTTTCTCGAGGTCTTTCTTTTTTCAACATAAATTGGTGTTGAATTTTCCAAAAAGTTCACTTAGCATCTATGATAATAATTATATGATATTTTTCCTTAATTATATTGCTTATATTTCTTTAGTTTTATTTATTGTTTTTATTGCAGTAACATTGGTTTACAACATTGTGCTTTAGAAGTATAGGCTCTCCCCCCTTCAGGTATTGTTACTACAGCAAACCCACCACCAAAGTACTCACAGTCCATCCCCATAGGTGCTCCTTCTCCCTGACTTTGTTCTCACCCCTCTGCCTCCCTGGTAGCATCAGTTGTACAGTCAGATTTCTGGGGTTTGTTATTGGTTTGGTTTATCTTTGTTACCCTTTGTTTTGTTTCTCTATATTCCACACATAAGTGATACTACCCTGTATTTGTCTTTATCCTTCTGATTTATTTCTTCTTAACATAATCCTATCCAGTTCCATCTATGTTGTCATAAATTGAAAGAGTTTATCTTTTTTTAAAAGCTGAGTGGTACTCCATTATATGTATATATCACATCTTCTTGCTCCATTCATCTTTGGACACTTGTTTTTGGACAATTAGGTTGTTTCCATAACTTGGCCGTTGTAAATAGTGCTATAATGAATAAAGGAGTGTATATTTCCCTTCTTTGGGTAGGTACCTATGAGTGGAATTTCTAGGTCATACGATAGATCCACTTTGAATATTTTGAGAAACCTCCATACTGTTTTCCACAGGGACGAGACCAGTCTACAGTCTCACGAACAGTACAGGAGGGCTCCTTTTCTCCACATCCTTGCTAATGTGTTGTTTCTGGTCTTTTGTGACCTCCTTTGATATGGGCCATTTTCACAGGTGTGAGGTTGTATCTTGTGGTTTTGACTTGCATTTCCCTAATAATAAGTGATGATAAACATTTTTTCATGTGCCTGTTGGCCATCTATATGTCTTCTTTGGGGAAGTGCCTATTCAGCTCTTCTGCCCTTTCTTTGATTGGTTATTTGTTTTCCATTTGTTGAGTTGCACAAGTTCTTTGTATATCTTGAATATCAGTCCCTTCTCAGATGTATGCTAAGCAAATATTTTCTCCCATTCAGTAGGCTGTCTTTTTGTTTAAATGACAGTTTCTTTCACTGTGCCAAAACATTTTAGTTTGATGTAGTGCCAATTACTTATATTTTAATCTTTGCTATTGGAAATGAATCTACAAAGACAGCTCTGAAATCTATGTCATGGAGTGTTTTGCCTATGTTTTCTTCTACGTATTTTATAGTTTCAGGGCTTACAAGTCATTATCCATTTTGAGTTAATTTTTGTATACAATGTGAGATAGTGGTCTAGTTTCATTCTTTTGCATGTGGCTGTCCAGTAATCCCAACACCATTTATTATAGAGGATTCTGTTTTTCCAATGTACATTCTTGGCTTCTTTATCATAGACTAAATGTCCATGTAAGTGTGGGTTTATTTCTGGGCTCTCAATTCTGTTCTGTTGGTCTGTGTGTTTGTTTCTGTTCCAGTATCATACTGTTTTGATTATTAGAGTCTGAGAGTGAGATGCTGCTGTTCTCTTTTTTGTCATAATTGCTTTGGCTATTTGGGGTCCTCCGTGGTTCCATATGAGTTTCAGTAATGTCTGTTCTATTTCTTTTTTTAGGGGGGGTGGGCTTTGGCATATATATATATATATATATGTATGTATATATATATGTATATATATGTATACACACATATATATATTTTACATAATTGTTCATCTTTTTTTTTTACAATGTCTGCTTTTTTTCCCCTCAGGTGTAGTCCCTGTAGAATTTCCACCACCAGTTTACCTGTGCACCATCGCCATAGTCCCTTGTGCTCTTCCCACCGTAGTTTTGATCCCTCTCCCTCTTCCTCCCCTGCAGAATGTCTCTGAATTATGATTGTCTATTCATTTTTGTTTTGTTGTGTTGTTTTTTTAATTGCTAATTGCTTTTCCCCCTTACTTGTTTGTTCTATTGCTTTGAAGAACTGATTTTTTTTTTTTTTAGGGATTGTGTTGATTCTATATATTGCTTTGAGTAAGATGGTGATTTTAAGAATGCTAATTCTTCCAATCCATGAAGCAAAGTATATTTTACCATTTCTTGGTGTCTTCTGTTTATTTTTACAATGTCTTATACTTTGCATTGTTTAGGTCATTCACCTCATTATTTGTGAAGTTTACTCATAGGTATTTAATTCTTTTCTTTTTGATGCAATTATAAATGAGATTGTTTTCTTGATTTCTACCTCTTTTCTAGCTCATTTTGTTTGCATATAGGAAGGCAGCTGATTTTTGAGTATTGATTTTCTGATCTCCCAATTTGCTGAACTACTTTATTGTTTCAATTAGTTTTTTAGTGGAGTCTTTAGAGCTTTTTATGTATGTTTTCATTTTGTCTGCGAATAATGATAGCTTTATTTCTTCTTTTCCAATTTGGATTTTTTTTTATACCGTCTTGTTGCCTTATTGCTCTAGCTAGGGCTCCGAATACAGTGTTGAATTGTGGTAGTGAGGATGGATATTCTTGTCTTGTACCAGATCTTAGTAGAAAAACTTACAGCTTTTCACCATTGAATATGATGTTAGCTGTGGGTTGGTCACATATACCCTTAGTTACGTTGAGGTATTTTCCATCTGTCCCAAAATTTTTTTTGGGGGGTGGATTTTATCCAAAATGGATGCTGATGCTTACCAAATGCTTTTTCATCATCTTTTGCTGTGATCATATGATTTTATCTTTGCTTTTATTGATGTGGTAAATTGCATTGACTGATTTTTGGATGCTGAACCATCTTTATGTCCCTGAAATAAATCCCACTTGGTCATGATCTATGATCCTTTTAATGTATTGTTGAGTTTGGTTTGCTAAGATTTTGTTGAGGATTTTGGCATCTGTGTTTATTAGGGAAATTTGTTATTTTCTTTTTTTGTGGTGTCTTGGTCTGATTTTGGTATTAGGGTGATATTGGCCTCATAAAATGTCTTTGGAAGTATTCTCTCAATTTTTTAGAAGAGTTTGAGGACAGGTCTGAATTCATCTTTGAAAGTTTGATAGAATTCAATGGTGAATCCATCTAGTCCTGGACTTTTGTTTTTGGGGAAACTTGGATTACAATTTCAATTTCCTTTATTGTAATTAATCTGTGTAGGTTTTCTATTTCACCCTTACTCAGTCTCAGAATGTTGCATATTTCTAAGACTTTGTTCATCTTGTCTAAGTTATTTAATTTAGTAGCATACAATTTAGTTCATGGTAATCTCATGAATCTCTGAATTACTGAGATGTATGTTGTGACTTCTCTTTCATTCTGATTCTGTTTGAGCTTTCTCATTTTTTCCTTAGTGAACATGTCCAGAGGTTTGTCTATTTTATTTCTTTGAAGAACCACCAGCTTTTGGTTTCATTAATCTTTTGGACTGTCTTGTTGATTTCTATTTAATTAATGTCTGCTCTAATTTTTATTATTTCCTTCCTTCTACTGGCTGTTGGTTTTGTTTGTTCATCTTTTTCTAGTTCCTTTAGGTGAGAGATTATTTATTTGAAGTCTTTCTTGTTCTTGATGTGGACCTGTATTGCTTCATAATTCCCTTTTAGTACTGTTTCTGCTGTGTCCCACATATTCTGGAAGGTTGTGTTCTCACAGTCAATTGTCTTGAGGTATTTTCCTCATTAACATAACCATCCTGCTCTCTCTTTGTGGTTGATTTCTAGTTTGATACCAGTGTGGTCAGAGAAGATGCGTGATATGATTTCAATCTTCATGAATTTGTTGATTCTTGTTTTATGACACAACATGTGGTCAGTCCTGGAGAGTGTCCCATTTGCACTTGAGAGGACTGTGCATTCAGCTTTTGGGGGGTGCAGTGCCCTATAAATTTCTATTAATTCCATGTCATTTAATTCTTTAAGGGTATTGTGTCTTCATTTATTTTCTGCCTGGTTGATCTGTCCATTGGTGAAAGTGGTGTATAAGGTGATACTTTAATTCATTTATTTTCATTCTTTCATATTTACTTAAAAATCTTTAGTACTCTGAATTTGACTCTCATTGCTGTTTTTAAATGTATCCTATAGGTTCTGATACCATAGTTTTTTATTGTAATTCTTTTTTAAAAAGATTTATTTATTTATGTACAAGCTGGGGTACAGACCAGAGGCATGGGGCAGCGAGAGGGCTCACCAGAAACAGAGTGCGGAGCAGAACAGGCAGATCGATGGAAAGTACACTGCTGAGGGGAGCAGTGGACAAGGCAGGAGAGGTTTGCCCCGCCATGTGGGAATCTCCCAGGCTGGGCATCGAACTCGTGTTGCCGCTGCCAACAGCTCCACAGCACAGCACTTAACCGCTGCACCACCGGGGAGGCCCTTTATTTTAATTCTTATAAAACATTTCTGGAGTTTTAGTTTGTATCTTCCCTTTAACTCAACATTGGTTTTAAAGAAAATTTTAAAAAATTTCCAGATGTAAAGCCTTTTCTGGTTTCAGTTTTGTTACTAATTTTTACTTTTATTGCATTCTGCTTAGAGAGGATAGTTTATAATACTTGTACATTTTGGTAATTAATGGTGTCATCTCCGTGAGAAAACTATCATCAAATTTTGACAAATATATACTCTCTAGTCTCAGAATGTAGATATTTACATTTCCAATATATTGTTTAGAATTTCTAGATCATTGTCTTTTTTATCTTGATCTCTTTTGTGGTGAGCTTGGTGCATTGGTCTCATTTTATTACTATGCTTTTAATCTAATACATTGGTGTGTTTCTAAGACCCCTAGCCTTTTTACTTTATGAAGGTGGTTGTATATTATTTGGTGTATGACTATTCCAAAGTGTTAAATCATTATTGTGAATTTTACCCTTTACCATTAAGACATATTCTCTGTCGTGTTTAATACTTTTAAAATAATCATCCTTAATGTTTTCTTAACACTTTACTTTCTAGTCCATTACCCCCATATCCTTTAGCACTTATCTACTGCATTATTACAAAAAGTTTATTCTATTTTCTTCTATTCCTCTCCCTTCTCATTTTTAGTTGCATGATTTTTTTACAACATAAGGCATTGGTACATTAGTTTTCCCTCCATGTCTCTACATTGATTTTAGTATTAGATGTAAAATGCTCACCATCAGATATTTTGTTGAAGTTTTTCTTTTTATCACATGTGGGATTATAACCCCAATTTGTATTTTGAAAGATGTTTGCAAACATTGTATAGACATATAGTTAATATTTCAAGTTTGTGAGTCACAGTGTCTCTGTCACAGCTACTTAACTTAGCCATTGTAGTACAAATGTATCCATAGACAATGAACAATGATTGGATATTGCTTTGTCCAGTAAAACTTTATTTACAAACTCAAGCAGTGTACTGTAGTTCTTAGACTTCCTGTTCTATTAGGTTCTTCAGGAATGACTTAGGGTATGTGGAATATTCTCAGTGCCCATATGTTGAAAACTTTTCCTATAGCCTATGATGCTTGAAGGACAGTCCAGCTGGGATTAAAAAAAGAAAATAAAGGTTCTATACTTCAGTACTTTTTGAGCTATCAATTGAAAACACTGTATAGATTCCAAGATGACATTTTTTTTTTACCATGCTCCCGCTCCCAACAGACGACCAAATGTCCCGTCTATCACCAACCAATTCGTTGTTTCTACACATTTATTCCCTTTTGGTAGTCAGCATTCTATTATCAGAGTATAAGAGCCTTTTTTATTTTCTTTATATTCCACAAATGAGTGAAATGGTATTTGTCATTAAATACCAATCATCTGGCATTTGTTTTTCTCCTTCTGACTTAGCTCACTTAGCATGATGCCCTCAAATCCATCCATGTTGTCACAGATGGAATGATTTCATCTTGTATGTGACTGAGTATTATTCTACTGTGTGTATACGCCACATATTCTTTATCCACTCCTCTGCCGTTGGGTACTTGGGTTGTTTGTATATCTTGGCTCTGTGAATAGTGCTGCAGTGAACATAGGAGTGGATGTGTCTTTTCGAGTTAGTGTTTTCATGTTCTTCAGGTTCTCTCCTCATCTCTTTTGCACTGTTTTTGTATTTAATTCCCCTTCCTTTTGTTCATTAGTATGATATTGGATTGTTTCACAACATTGCTAGTTTAATGATGTCATTTTCTGTTTATATAGCAAAGTCCAGGTCCTTCAGCCTTTTTGTTTTAGTGATGGGTGGAGAAGTTGTGAATGTTCTGATTTTGTGGTTCTCTAATGTCTTACAAGAGCCTTAATTATTTTTCTTTTGTTTTTTCCCCATCATTTTCTAAGTGCCAAAGGATGCTTCCTTCATTTCTTTGTCTTCTTTCCCAGAAGTTATATCTTTCAAAGAGTGCACCTTTACATCATATGTACCCCCTTTAAATGTTCATATTTTCTAATTCCTTTCTGGTAGTCTTTGCTCTTATCTTCCAGGACACCTTTTTGGTATTTTCAGACTTATTCTGTACTTAGTTATTCTGACTATAGTTTCAGATCCACTTTAAGCCCCTCACCGTCTTCCTCCCTATGTATCTTAGAGCTTTTCTTGACCTCCTCTTTGTTTACCATAAAGCCAAAGCCTAGTGATAAGAATGTGACAGATTGTGTGCTGGGAATTCATGATTTTTTGTCTTTTTGTTCACAATTATTTTGAAGTTTTGGCATTTTACATTTTAAGTTAATGATAAAGGAGTGGCTTTTGTATAGATTTGTATTTTCCTTCATGTTAGTTGGTATCCTTTCTGGCAGAAATATTGAGAAGAAAGCAGCTAGGTGGTCAATATTATCTGCTGCTAACTTACCTCTGATTTCTAATGGCATTTTGTCTTATGTAAAATCTCTCTCTCCTTTCCTCCCTCCCTCCCCCCATACACACACATATACGCATGTGTGCGTACACTCATATATACTTCTACACACACACACACACACACACACACACATCTCTTTTTATTCCATTCCTATGGTAGAGCTCTCTGGAGGTCACTCTGATGCACCATATATTTATTCAATAAATGTTTTGTTTGTAGCTAACCTTGGGGGCAAACAGAAGTCTATAGGTATCTTCTTGGGTTCTCTAAATATTTCTCACCCTGAAGTAGGTTCCTGAAGATGGCCCAAAAGACCACCACCACACTGCTGCAGCTTGCTGCAAAGAGTCTGCTGAGTAATGAGGCTGCAGCTATACATGCCCTGGGAGAACTGCCGAGAGATATTTTTGTTCCATTGTTCAATACTGCCTTCTTGGGTGGACACAAGGAGACACTAAGGGCAATGGTGAAAGTTTGGCCCTTTTACTGTCTCCACATCGGGACATTGAGTGTACAAGAAACGTGCTATGAACTCTTAGAAGCCATGGTTGATGGTCTGCAGCTACTCCCTACCCAGGACTCTTCCTCTTGGTAAGACTATGTCCAGCAGACACAAAGCGAATTGGCAGGAGGATGTGGTGGAACTGGGGCAGGGGACTATGAGCAGCCTGCCAGAAGCAGCCAATGATAAATGCTGATGTTCTCTGAGAGGCTCTTGGTCCAGCACTCGGGGTCACCTTAAGGACCCCAGTGTCTTACAGAGTTGATTATAGAATAAGAGTGGTTGAGGATACTATGGTGGATTTACCTCCTGAGTGCAATTACGCAGAAGGATATGGCCAGTGAGACTGGGCTGGTGGGGGCGGGGGTGGAGGGAGATGCCCTGGGTTCCCTGAACACTGCACTGTTAAGACAGGAGAGATCCAGAGATGAAGAAAGTATGGGGAAAAGAGTGAAAGATGCTGAGTTTGTGTGGAAAGGACTTGGTCAATGGGTATTGAGGGAAAACCAGGGCTAAAAGACTCTGTCCATGCTTCCTATCATGGTTTTCCTGGGTTATATTAATACTTTTCATGTGTTCTGTCTCCTCTCCTGCAGGGGGACCAAACTGAGGATCCTGGATTTAAGGCAGGATCTGGACTGTGAGACAACGTGCTCTAACAAGTCCACATGCTCTTTCTGTTTCCAGTCCTGTATTTACTCTGAGCACTCTATCCTTAAGAGAGAAGAAACCCAGCATAATGTCAAGTGCCTTGGAATCGGTGATTCAGAGTTGGTGCCTCAGTCAGGCTGGGAACCCCTGGAATTATTAATAGACATTTCCTTCAATGATGCTGTGAAAACAAAGCAATTTCTTTCTTTCCTCCGGAATAAAGTTGAGCAGAGCTTTGGGTCCTTGCACCTTTGCTGCAGAAATTTGCAAATTGATAAAATGTCTGACCTGAAAAGTAACCTGCAGTTTCTGGATATGGGGTGCATTGATCACCTGGAAGTCGATGAGGTTTTACTGAATGAAGTCACCAGCCTTTTGTCTCAGATGATCCACCTGGAGAGCCTTAATCTGTCTAGCATTCCCTTTAAATCCTGTAAGGGGAGAAACTTCAGAACTTTTCTCACCTGGCTCGGACGGCTGGACAGCCTCCAGGAGCTTAATTTGTCTTGCTTCTGCCTCACAAATCAACTGCACAAACTGCTCAGGTGAGGGGATGGGAAGCCCCGGGTTCCCTGAACACTGCGCTGTTGAGACAGGAGAGAATCCAGGCTTAGATATTCCCAAGCTTTTATTTCTCCTCACTCAGCATGACTACTGCCGGGAGTTTGAAACTGACCAGATGAGAGAGGGATACTTCATGGTGATGGAAGAGACAAGATTAGGAAAGGGAGCTGTGCTCATACATTGAGTCCCCCATGTGTAGACACTATGATAAACCTATAAATACATTGATGAAAAAAAATCAGTCCTCCTTCTGCAGTGTCCTGCCCCCTCGAGACAGAGGGGAGGCACTCAGAGGGAGAAATGTTTTATGCTGTACCATTGACATACTTCCCATGGGCTGGCCATAACAGTTAATTTTACCAGATTATTTCATCCCTACTCACCCCACGGTTTAGATGCTGAGTGGATGACTTGTCTTCTGGGAACTAGAAAAGAGAATCCTTAGTTGGCTGCTTTCTCAGACCTATCCAAATCAAATAAGGTCCATCATTGATTATGCATACTAAGTGGATGCAATTTTTTCACTCCATCTTCCCTACAACCCTGTATAATAATTACTACTGTGCACATTTTACTGATTGCAGACTTGTATCTCAGGGCAGAAAAGTAACTCTCTCTGGGTCACAAATCTGATAAGTCTGATTACAAAGCCCACATTATCAACTGCTGTTCCAAAATATGTACAAATTACTTTATTCTAAAGCCGGAGGTAGCTATAATTCAGGGCTCACTACCCTGGTTCAATCCTCATTCTTCTGGAATAACCTTTCTTTTTTCTCTCTGCAGAGTTCTGCCACCTCAGTTAGATACGTTGTGTCTGTCCTTCAGTGACCTTTCTAACAGAGATGTCACTGCTTTGTCCCAGAGCTGTCAGACTACCCACATGAGGCTGTTGAATCTCAGTAACAATCAGATATTCTGGGAAGTTGATGAGCCCTTCCTCATTCTACTGGAGAAGGCCTCAGGCACCCTGCAGCATTTGGAGATAAACAATTGCCTGATAACTGATATTACTCTCTCTGCTCTCATCACAAGCCTGAGCCAGTGTTCTCACCTCCGTGTCTTTAGCTTTGCCTTCAACCCCGTTACGATGCCTGCTCTCGTCAACCTTCTGCAGCATGTGATAGCCTTGAAGGAGCTGAAGTTTGTGATTTATCCTGTCCCTGTTCATTGCTATGAACATGGGGATTTTCATGGCAGTGTGGACCATGAGAAATTGGTTGAAGTGCAAACCCAATTGAAGGTGATGCTGCAGGAGGCAAAGCGGGACGACATGAGCTGGACCACCTATCATGAGTGATTTTCACAGTGCAAGTTGTTTCAACACTGATGTGTGCCCATAAAAGCACTCAAACTTTTGTCTGAAGCCCAAGTTTGTAGAGGAATGTCTGTAAAATTCAACTGTTAGGAAAATTAGATATTGACTGACCTCTATAAAAGAGGAACATTGGATATGTGACTGGCCTCTATAAAAAAAAATTAAATAGAGGAATTGGAAAGGTCCTGTGGCTTCCTTGCCCTTTGCCCGCTACATCTTCTAGATACTAACCACAGAGTTGGGCATGTGATATAAGCCAACCTAGTCATCGTACATCATTTTTCTGTCTGTTTTGCCACTTAGAGCCACTTGACGCAAATCAGATAGTTGTTGAAACCAATAATTTTAACCTCTGGGTCCTACAAGCTTCTTTTACTTCTGATTGCCTTAGATGGCTTATGAGAAGCTGTATACAAGGTAAAGGAAACAAACAACTACGCCTACTAACTACTGTCTCTTCAGCTCGTTGGTACCTGCTTTCCCAGATCTCAAGCCCCTGGCTTAGTTATTCCTTATTTCACACACATTTACCATTCACAGCTGTTATGATTTAGGTACTGTTGCAGATGCTAGTAGAGACAAAGTCTCTGTTCTCAAGCCACTCAGGGTACAGATGTTACTGTGATTTGTTGGTTTCGCTACTCTTCCTTAGGGTTTTTGAAAGTTATCTACCACCCTCTAGTAGCCTAGATTCCCGCTCCCCCACCTTTTCCCTTACATAATTTGCTCATGTTGGTTTCTTTATGCAGTTGGATAGCTGCTCAACCCTCAAGTTGTGACTTAAATATTCCCTCCTTGGAGAGGTTTGCTCTTCCTTATTTCAATAGATTTAATTTGCTGTTCTCTCTTAATATACTATGTATGCTTCCCTCATGTTTCATATGATTTCATATGCATTTGCTCCCTGTGCTCTTCCATTTGCGTTGCTCTGTCCAGTATGGGACACACTAACCGTAGTTGGCTATTGAGCGCTAGAAATTTGGCTACTCTGAAATGTGATGTACGCTAAGTGTTAAATACACAATCTGTATTCTCCACACATAGTAAGAAATAAAGGATGGAAAATAATTAAGCAATAATTTACTTTTTTTGTTCATATGTTGAGACAATAACATAATACATGTCAAAGACAGTAAAAGTACCGTGAATTAACTTGTTTATATCATTTACATGTTGAAATGTTAATACTACATTTCAAAGACTTAGAAAAAATGTTAAGATCACTAATAATTTGTTTATGCTTACATGTCAAAATGATCGAATATTGAATTTCAGACTTCCTCACAAAAAAAGAATGTAAACATTAATGATCGAAATAACTTGTTCTTATTTCCATTTTGTATTAACATACTGCATTTCTAACTTAAAAATGTAAAAATAACTAATACATAAATTGTGTATGGTTTTTTCTTTGTTGAAATGGTAACACATGGTTTTTCAAAGACTGCATAAGTACAAAATTAATTGACAATTTGTTCATATTGCTTACATGGTGAAGTGCACTGTATTTCAAAGACTAAATGTACAAGATTAATTAACAACTTATACTTTTCATGTTGAAATTACATATATTTTTACTTTAATGTTAAATAAAATATTAAAATTGAATTCACCTGTTCATTTTAACGTTTTATTTTGGTTTTCACTTTGTAGATGTGATTCATACTACATTTTTACTGTACTACAAGGCATTAAACCATAGGCTCCATGCAGGTGGAGGACATTTCTGTTGATATAATAAGCATGTCTTTTTATTTTCTGCGTTTTTTTGAAGTTTTGACATCTGGGGATTTGCTAAGAGTTGAGTGACTGTCCCCTTCAAGGCGAGCTAATTCCTAGAGATAGCAAACTCCTCATCCCTGACCATGCTTTTCTTATACAAACCAATCCAGAGCTCCTCCCCTCAGTCACCTTCTTTGTGAGCTCTCACAAGGCGCATGCACCCTGGGCCACAATTCCAATGTGCTGATCACCCCAGGGACAGGTACCAAACAACTAGGGCTCACCCCTTTGCTCTGGTGCCCAGTCAAAATACTCAAAACTAGCTAATCCTAAGCCTGTTTAACGTGCTTTGCCTTGTTTTTCCCTTGGAAATCACAACAAAGGTTGAAAACTTCTAGCGCACTAAACAAAGGGGTCATGAGGAACACCATTGGTGTGGAGTTTGTAGCAAAAATGATGTTTAGAAATTCCTTTTGCAAGACTGGCATTCCCGATTCCCTGGTCTCTGCAGACTGAAAAAATGACCTAAAAGATATGTCAGATAGGAGAGAGATCATTAAAAATAATCTTGGAAGACATTCAAAGAATTGACTGTTATTAATATACAAAATTCTCTATTGCTATCAGGATGACAGACTGACATTAAGTCCAGGGATTCATTTTATTTACTGCAGGAGGCCTGATTCTTGCAATTTGTTTTAACAGCAACCTTCATTAAGAAATGAACTACATTACTTCTCATTACAGTAGGAGACTTAAGGAAAAAGAAACTTAAGGAGCCAAGGAGCCTCAGGCCCAGGCCCGGCCAAAAGCAGAGGGCCCGGCAGGGGGAGGCTGGGCCGAGTTCCGTGAAAGCATCATGCACGTGGGCGTGGGAAGCTCAAGTCATCGTCCCAAGTCGGGAAGTAATCATTCTTTGGGTTCTTCTAGCTTTCAGGCCAATTAAAAACGACTCTCGGATTGCAGGCTGCACAAAACAGGCCT